>JASCZW010007075.1:0-74898 GCA_034211315.2 Aedes japonicus | reverse complement strand
AGTCCATACAAAAAACGTGACAAGGGGGGTTATCAGAAGTCACTTTTTGCGTGCGTAATTGACGTTCCCTATAGAGCGGTGATTATCCAGCATTTTACGAGTACCCATGGCCGTCTCCGTTGGGCTCGGTTTCTGGTAGGGAGCTAGCGATTCGACGTTTGGCTTAGGTCGTTCGATAGCTAATCGATAAAATTTGATCGATTCTCTGTCAAACGCCCTAAGCCAAACGTCAAATAGCTTGCTCCCTAACAGAAACCGAGCTCAACCGAGACGGCCATTAGTACTCGTAAAATGCTGAATAGCTAATCCCTCGTTAAGCGTTTGGTGTTCAACCTTGCCACGGTTGGCTTAGTACATTTCCAGCAGTGTATTGCTAAAGCGCTGCCACAATTCCATTTCCTCTGCAGTCGCTAGCAAAGTGCAAATCGACTCCCTGCTCCTCAAGGAATTCTCTAAAATCAGTTCTTCGATATCCTGTTGCCTGCCATTTTAGGCAACCCGAAGAATTTGAATTACTCGGTAAGCGCACCTCCGCTACATCAGTGGACGCCCAGCCTTAGGTTGCGGAGGATGATTGCCACTCACTTGTGTATGCTGAGGTTCGAATAATTTAAATTTGCTTGGTAAATGGATCTGATTTGAACACGTTTGCGGTCTGGTGCGCGTCTATGCGTTTTGGTTTAACAGAATTGGTTGGTGCGCTTCTTTTAGGTGTTTAGGTTTTGAGTTCCTAATAATGGAGCTAAGTGGCTCTTGGATGTTATCTAAATATTTCGCCTAATCTCTCCCACTAAGAGCCGGAGCTGCTCAATCTCTTCTAAGCTGGTATCGGAATTACGAGCTTTTGGCGTTTTGTGTTTGAACCAAAACGTATGAAAGGAAAAAAAAAGTTACTTATGTACAGTACAAATACAGGTTACATCTAGGGGTCGGAATACGTGATGCTTGGCGGACTGCTCGCTTTCGTCCCCGTTGTCGATAAAACTCAACTTGTGCGTGATCGACTCTAGATCACTGTCGCTGATCCTATTCGCTAAATCACCTAACAGTATTTTCCTGAGTCAGATACAATATATCTCGATAGCCATATCAATACGGAGTTGACTATATTTTGCATTAGTCTCGTGCTGTCCAAAGGCTGGAAACCTTTAGTTTGAATATAGTGAAGCCCTCTCTGCAAATTGTACAAAACGCTTCGTTATCGCTGTGTTTTTGGGCCTACTTCGAAACAAGGCAGTCATTAGGAAGTTTTCTGCAACCATTCAGGACGGAAAGTGTTATAAAAATAAACCACACACTAAGAAATTATGAATTTTACATGAGACGTAATTCATGATTGTAAAAAGTCGGGGAACGTAAAGAAAGATTTCGTGTAATTATGTCTCCTGAAACTGACACATACGCAATTCGACGAAAGATTTGTTTGATTGAATTTATTTTCTCATCTCTTTGAAATGATTCTTATGTTTGCAGGTGTCGGTCTCAGGAGACAGAAATTTACATGACATTTTGGAAGTGTGCATTTGTAATGTTGTACGGAATCAAATTGCACCCTTTTTAAATAGCTGTGCCTTTCTTCCCGTTGGGTATTTTCAATTGATATTTTGGGTGGAATTAGTTCAATGTGTATTTGTTTACGCTGTGTAGTTTCACTAGTTGATGTGCAATCGTTGCGAAGATGAGGTCGGAAGAACAGCAGCGGCGCAAAGAAATTTTGCGCACGTATCTCGAAAATCCGGATTATTCTCGTCGTGCCATCAACAGGAAGCAGGGAATGGTACATTTGACCATCGATCGGAAAATAAAAAAAGGGGGAAAAATGGATCTCCGTATAGTGCTACGTATCACAAGCGGGTACTTCAAGCTTTCAAGAGGAATCCCAACAGTTCAGTTCGATATGTGGCAAAAAAACTGAATCTAACCAAAACTTTCGTGCAAGATGCGAAAAATCGTGAAGGACAAAGGTACAAAGTCCAAAGAGCGCCTAATTGCGATGGACGGCAAAATATGGTAGGTAAAACACGTGCACGGAAGCTCTACACCCAGATGTTGAAGAAACCAGATTGCCACGTGATGGATTATAAGACGTATGTAAAAGCAGACTTCCGGCAGCTTCCGCGACTCCAGTTTTTCCATGCCCATCATAAATTCGATGTCCCTGAGGACGTTAGAAAGCCAAGTTTGCCAAAAAATATATGATTTGGTAAGCAATTTGCTCGTGTGGAAAGCGGAGCACCTCATTCGGGACAACTGGAACGGCCAATGGCCAGGTGTACCAAAAGAAATGCCTCCAAAAGCGTGTACTTCCTCTTCTGAGGTTACACGAGGGTCCTACGATTTTCTCGTAGGATTTGCCCTCGTGCCATTACTCGAAAGAGGTTTTGGAGTGGTGCAAGGCTGAGGAGGTCAATTTCGTGCAGAAGCATCTCAACCCCAGCACCCACCGGAACTGCAGCCAATTGAAAAGTACTGGGTCATCATGAAGCAGGCACTTCGGAATCATCCTGAGGAAGTGAAATCCGAGGAAGATATGAAGAAAAAATGGATTGCCACGCAAAATACAGTTGGTCCAAATGTTGTACAGGACCTTATGAGTAGTGTAAAGAAGAAGGTTCGTGCATTTGGATATGGAATTGAAATTGAATAAAACAAATCGGGAAAATAGTCATACATGTTTTATTTTACTCTCTGAAAGTTTAGAGATGATTGGTTGAACGGGCGAATTTTGCCGAATATTTGTGTGTGTCGCAATTTGATCCCGTACACCCTTTATACCTATAATTGGTTTTCATGTTCAGGATTTGTTTGTCTGAATAGAAGTGTAATTCGAATACATTTTCCTGAAACACTTTAAACGTGTGAACTTGAACCAAGTAGCTTCGACATCTAAGGAAAATATTGCCTGATTTGCATCCACCTTTTCGAATTTATTGAGTTGAATCACGAAAACTAAACGTGCACACTATTAAAGTAATTTGCATGTAAAAATTGACTTCCATTAGAGTTAATACAAAATTCCGAACTCAAACGAAGTCAAACGTTGCTGTCAACCGTCAACTTTTTCGCTCCTCACAAACCGGAGAGCCGATTCGAAAACATGTTAGCATGAACTAATTTAACAAAACCTTAACAAAAACCTCATGCTCTATAGAATTGAACTTCGTGTTTTATAACTCAAAACAATCTTTTTTAAACCAACTAGACGCATTTGTTGAAATAATAAACGTTGATCAACTAATAAAACAACAACATTTAATTGAAATAAATCCTTATGCTTTATAAAACTGAATGTCGTGTTTTATTGTTATTAATGTTCAAATCATGTCATTTTTCAATACATTCTCTAAATTTAATTTACAACTCCCCAATCAGATCCCCGCAGAAGCAATAATATTAGAATTTGTTAATAAAAAGTCTTAATTATTTTCTTATGTCATCAACATCAATGCAATGCAAATGACAGGTACAGAAAAGCAAATGATTCTATAATCATAACAATAGAAAAAAACTCACCATGGCATAGAAGAAAATGGCTTCGCAAACAATCTTCAAAAAATGGCTATGAATCTGACCAGACCCCGTTGTCATGCAGCGTTAAACACTTTGATGGACGCACCAATGCCACCTTCGAAATTGGGTCATGCTACAATCGATTATCAAAGCAAGCGTCTCCGGTGAAGACACTAAATTCAATGTTATGATTACCGTTTCTAAAACAACAGCAACAACAACAACGAAAAGGCTTTCCAGTAAATCATATTTTCTTTTGGTTTTCTTTTTCGCAGATTGCTAGGGACCAAATTCCGAATCATAACAATGGATGGTTGTGGTGGTATTGCTGCTGTTGCTACTACTTCATCCACTGGATTAGAATGGCGATGATGCGGTCGTCGGAACACACCAATCAAGCTGTCCCACACTGACTGTGCGAAAACGAACAATAGCAGCACTAGCAACAAGGGGAAGAGGCACGAGGGCCTTTCTCCATATCTGCTCACTGCAAAGCTCCCCAAAAACCACAAATGCAAATCGGTTGGATTTTTAATATCGTTCCTCCTACGGTAAGGAGAGGCTCCCAACCCCAATAAACAGCAGCTCACCAGCCCCAACTAGGTACTTTGGCAAAGAAATAACAAGAAAGCATCGCGTTCCAGTAGCGAAAAAACAACAAAAGTGTGTTTGTGTCTAACCTAAAAACGAAGAAAATTGGTGTAGTGAAATCCGTGCTGCTGTTACCTACTGACAGTACTGCACGCCATACCATCGCAAATAAACCGTGTGTGGGTGCTACATTCAAAGGGATATTTCCGCCCGCCAATGTGTAAACGTTGTAGAACTTACATTCACTATCTATGATTTCGTTGGAA
Organism: Aedes japonicus; assembly: GCA_034211315.2. NCBI lineage: Eukaryota > Metazoa > Arthropoda > Insecta > Diptera > Culicidae > Aedes > Aedes japonicus. The sequence goes on along the minus strand of JASCZW010007075.1, from coordinate 70,531 downwards.
AAGGATGGAAAAGGCCCACGTGGTGCAAACCGTCTCCTACTGACGGTACACGTAATCTTGCCGAACTGGCAGCAGTAGCGAGTCGGAAGGTAACAACGCAATCCCCGTGAGGTTCTATGTAAAAGGGCATTGATCCAAGTTCAATCGGTGCTTGGTAGCGAACACGTGTAGACCATCCTTTGGATCCTGCCACATGGGAACCTGCGACAGACAAGCGCGTCGTTTGGAGGAGCACTGGAACCAACGGTGGCAAGGCCGCGTCGTTGTCTATCATTTCAATAATAAATATTATTTACGACCGGGTCCTCGCACCGCGCCCCAGAACAGGGGAACAACAGAGTGGCAGTTCGTTTCGGAATACATAGTGAACTATCGAGCATAAACTCCAGTGTTTGGGCTGAATCTATACCGTCAATAACGTGCCATTTTCTCGTCTCTCGCGCGGTGAGCTTATATGACATCGGTGGAAAGTGATGGTAGTGGTGCCGCAGTTACCCTGCACAGAAGAAGACACCGGCCACAACGGCGGGTGGCAGTAAATTTTACATCGTATCCTAGCTTTCAACCGTGTAGTGCCTTGGTACCTCTCTAACTAGCTAGCTAGCTAACGGGGTTGTCTTACATACATACACTGCCAAATCGCATTTCCTTTCCCACGTGATCATCGTCGTCGAAGTCAGTCAATTTTCGGTTGAGCATAAAACAAGAAAATGTCTACGAGTCGTTATTTAAACTGGTCGCGACCGTCGCCCGGGAGGCATCATCCGCTCCGAAAGCAGATATCCTGCTTCGAGTCTTTCTCCAGTGGTGGGAGAAGTCTTTCGGTAAATAACCTCTCCTCAGTGTCCGCGGATAAAAGTGCCGACTTTGCCACCTTCGTGACGGCTGCCACAATTCATAAGAATCGCTTTCAAAATTATCACACTTACCATCAGGCACACTATCGGGGAACCATCATCAGCGCAGATACCGGCGGAAGTGGCACATCGACACAAGACTCCGACGGAGGTCCACCGAAGGCAACACCACGCCGTCGTCCTGCCAGTGCTCACACGGCATCCTCATCGTCGTCGTCGCCGTCGTCCTCAGTGCTATCCGGGTTAACGATGGCCAAGAAGGTGAACCCGCAGGACAGCCGAAAAGTCCTGACCAAGCAGCTCTCGCTGGATCATCCCGGCGCGATGGGTCCTGCAGCGGGACATGCATGGACTACGACCGCCAGTCGGACACCATCGATCAGTGCGTCCAGTTCGGTCAGTGCAGATCAACACGGTACGGATCAACTGCCGAGTCCGAAAGTGTGTGCCAGTTCCAGCGTCAAGAAGCGGCCACCTGGATTAAGTGTGAAAAATGAGTGGGTATTTGTAGAAGTGATATAAAACTTGCTGGAAACTTGTGCTTTGTTTGTCAATAGTGTGAAATGGGAGTGCATCGCAATGAAATAAAAAACTATAAATATATGGTATAATGGTCAAAATTGCAGAATAAGATTATCAAAATTGAGATATTTCTTGATGGTGGTTTATTTGGAAATAGTTACTTGCTTCTAATAAATGATTATATAAAGAGTGTCAGGCTCCTTAGTTAGAATATTTAAGGGGTAAGACACTCATATTTGGTGAAAAAATCGTTCTACGCATAAGTTCAAATCGCCTAAAATAATGAGTTATTAAACTTTCAATATTTTGATACAAGCTGGTCTTAAATTAGCTGTAATTGAAAGTGTATTCTGCTAAACACAAAATTATGACCTCCAGAGAAGCTGAGAAATTTCAATCTTTACTGGCCGAGTAATTAACATTACATAAGTTTTTGGAGATGAAAATGTGAACAAAATGACTTTTTCTAATGCTTTTCTCATGCTATTTCAGCAAAATACGTGATGAACTTCACTGTTTTATATTACCCAAATATACTTTTTAAATTACTTCACAAATCTCTGTGTTACATCAACCTTTTATCTAACCAAACTGTATAACTAAAAAATAAGAATTTTCTTTAAAGGCCATAACAAAAATACTTGTTTATAGAGAGGAAAACTGTTTGATTTATGCTGAAGGCACGTCTCTTTACTTAAAAAAATGAATGAACATTTGAATACGGTTCGTCATCAGCTGTTCGACGAAGCTTTGTCTTGTACGTTGTACTATATTGCTAGTTGTTTACAGTTTTTGATTCTCCAGTGGTTTTTTTACACCGGTGAACTCGAACATCCAAAGAAATCTTAAATCGGGCGACACTGGGGGCAAATTTTGGATTGCGGTTTTTTGATACATATTGGATGTTTTGGTTTTCCAAGAAGGCTTGTATTTTTCTCGCATAATGCGACGACGCTTTATCAGGCCAACAAATGGAATCAATATTTCTCTCAAACATTGATTTTGGTACACCTCGTGATTAATAGCCAAACCACTGGGGCTTGAACCATGGTTTGGAAATTCCTCTCTGAGATATGGCAATTAAGCTTAGTGACGTTTAACGCACGCACACTATCGTGTCTATTGTCGTGTAAACATCTTTTGTAATTCCACAGATAACCTATAAATTTTCATAGTGAGCCGCGATTGAAAAGGTCTTTTTGACAGCTGTTTGTTTTTCGTCCAAAACGCGCTAACTCATGACCATGAGGTACACTATCACATCCAGACGTGATAAGCTTAATATAAAGGGCGAACACGAAATTATTGCGACACCGAAAATGTCATGCCAATTTTCTTATAATGTTTAGAGTCAAACCAAAATTTTAGGGTAGTTTTATACATATATTTACTTCAAAAATCAAATCGTAAATCGAAAAGTTAATCGATGGAGCCTTGAGTGTAAAATTGAACGCATTTTCGCTTGATGCCTTCCATCAAAGTCTTTACAGTGTCATCCGGTACCAGTTTCTCAGTTTTTTTTCCATTTTCTTAACATGTCCTTCTCGTCTTTGACTGTCTTCTTGCTCTTCCGAAGTTCCCGCTTCATCATTGCCCAGTACTGCTCCACCGGGCGCAGCTTCGGACAGTTTGGCGGATTCATGTCCTTTGGAACAAAATGGACAGAACTGGCCTCATACCACTCCAGGACACTTTTAGAATAGTGGCATGATGCCAAAACTGGCCAAAATAGCGGAGCTTCGTCGTGCTGCTGCAAGAACGGCAAAAGGCGCTTCTCGAGGCACTCAGATTTGTAGATCTCGCCATTTACTGTGCCCTTTGTCACGAAAGGCTCACTCCTCAGTCCGCAAGAGCAGATGGCCTGCCAAATGAGATATTTGGAGGCGAACTTCGACATTTTCTTCTTCTTAAATTTGTCGTCCACATAGAACTTGCTCTTGCCGGTGAAAAATTCCAACCCCGGAATTTGCTTAAAATCGGCTTTTATATACCTTTCGTCGTCCATCACACAGCAGCCATATTTTGTCAGCATCTTCTCGTAGAGCTTCCGTGCCCGAGTTTTTGCCCGAGGTTTCAAGGTTCCAAGGATCCCTTTTTTTGAAATTCCGAAATTCAGGGATTCCAGGATTCCAAGATTCCAAAATTCCGTGATTACGAAATTCCATAATTTCGTGATTACGAGATTCGAAGATTGTTACACGGAAAAAAATCCGTGCCCGGATCCGTGAACTGCAGTCATGAATTTGAGAACAAGCAAAAATACACCGTGAACTAAATCACGTTTTTAGGTAAGAATCCTGAAAACGTGAACTAGTTCATGGTCCGTTTTCATTTTCGTGAACGCTTTTGTTTCTGTGTAGACTCTGCGATTCCAAGACTCCGTGATAACGAGATACTGAAATTTTGAGATTCCGAGACTTCAATATTCCAAGGCTCCAAGATTGAGAGATTTTAAATTTCCGAGATTCCAGGATTCCGAGTTTGTGAGTATCCGAAATTTCGAGATTTCGAGATTCCGAGATATCGAGTTTTTAAAATTTAGAGATTCCAGGATTCCAAGATTCCGGAATTTCGTGATAACGATATTCGAAGTACATTAATTGTTATGTTATATATTCTCCGTGCGAGGAGTAACGATTATGATGTAGAAGGAGATGTTCGCTCATCACCATGAGGCACCAAGAGTGAACAACAATGTTTTTTGAATCCTAGAGGGTTGTTTTTTGGCTAGAGGGATGTTTTTTGGCTAGAATGAAAGATATGAAGAGAAATTTTTGATAGTTCCGCTAGTGTGCGGCAAGCTTGGAAATGTAGCAGATGTTTTATGAAAATTGAGCGAAAAGTGCATGTGTACAGTGGTACTCGAACCAACGACATTTTTGCCTAACATCCCACTGCGGGGTAGGTGGGATGTTAGGCAAAAATGTCATTGGTTCGAGTACCACTGTACACATGCCCTTTTCGCTCAATTTTCCTAAAGACATCTGTTATATTTCCAAGCCTGCCGCACACTAGCGGAACTATCAAAACTTTCTCTTCATATCTTTCATTCTAGCCAAAAACATTGTTGTTCACTCTTGGTGCCTCATGGTGATGAGCGAACATCTCCTTCTACATGATAATCGTTACTCCTCGCACGGAGAATATTTAACATAACAATTAATGTACGTCGATTGTTGCCGCTCATCGCGGTTTGGGAAGTTCTGTACCTTGTATGTATGTAGTCTAGCTCTCTTCTTTGCATTCTGGACGTAGCTCTGCGACATGCCGATCTTTTTAGCCAAATCACGACAATCATCCGCTTCACTTTTCCCTCCGTCTTTTTGTTCTCCGGTCCCGGTTTTCTTCCAGCTCCTTTACCGTGGTCCAACGTCAACCGCTCCTGGAACCGCTTCAACACTCTGGAGACGGTTGAATGGTGAATGTTCAACATTTTTCCCAACTGCCGGTGCGACAGGTCAGGAAATTCCAGGTGTTTGGAAAGAATTTGTTCTCTCGACTCGCGTTGGTTCACCTCCACTTTCGTTGAATCGCAAAACACGATTTCGAGTTTGACAGCATGTAAACAATACACATCTATGAGAAAGTGTGCAAAATTTGGTTGATTTTTACCCAATGGAAAAAAAGTTATGCCCTGTTGAATGTGTCGCAATAAGTTCGTGTTCGCCCTTTAAGGCCACTTTTTCCGCTCAAACTTATGCTTACACTTATATTTCACGTTCCAAGATGCAGTAGAAAATTTAATGTTATCAGAATAATATCGCTTTCTTCAACCAAAACGAAACATTTTCCGACGTAATTTAAGCATCCAGCGGCATAGGAATTTCACTGTTGATATCTGTTGCTCTGTATATTCTGGTGCTCTTGATTGCTCGTGACAAAATATTCCTATCTTCTTAAACGTCTTGCAGATGTAACCCAGGTAACCAATAAGCATTAGCATATACCATTAATCAACCATAAATCTGCATTTCAGATGCTACAAGCATTATATTTGCATTATATCAGCATCTTCAATGCTATCTGTTGTGAAGTTGTATTTCAAATGCTATATAAATGTTTGTAGCCTGTAATAAGCATTTCGAATGCAAAATAGCATTAATGAAGCAATATTATAGCATTTCAGTAAAGCAGCCGTATATTGGGCCAAAATTGGCATTTATGTTGCATTTCTGGTGACTTAATTGCTTGATAGGCTACCGTTAAGACGCTTTGGAACTGCTTATTGGTTACCTGTGAACGTTGCGTAGTCTTGAACTTTTTTGCTGCATCAGATTGACTACTCGAATCCTTGTTGTTAAAAGTACTATGGAGCAATCTAAGTCCTTTCTTGTCCATTATTTTAGTCGGTCTCCCACTACTACTCCTACGATCTGTTCCTGATGATGTCAGGATACGATAGATGGTTGAAACTGGAACATTCTCGGTTTTAAAATGGTTCACAGTGAACTTTTTCCCCAGATTTATGTTCGTTTGATAGAACTGACAATCCACTGGTGTAATGCTTCTTACTTCGACGGAATTTTGAACACAAATGCACAAATTGGAACAAAACAAAACATGCAACTATGTTGGGGAGACAGAGAGCATTGATTCACATAATCTTTCTTTTCTTTGTGGACGTTTGTGGATTGGTATGAGGTACACAGAAGAAAAAAAAACCAAAAAAGCAATTTTCAAAACTAGCATGAAATTTCAGTCAAATTTACTACGTTTATGGTACAACCATCAACATTTGTGCTATAGTTGACAAATTTCATATTGATATCAACCAAACCATGGTTGATCTAATCGCAGGCATGATAAAATCAAACGTTTTTATTGTCTGGTGGAAATTGTTGGTGTTTACGCTTAATTTATCCAACAATCAATATGCAACTAGCGATTTGAAATTGGTTCACTGTTGTAGAACCCCTTGGTCCGAGGTACACCTTGAAGCCAGCACCTTGCTATACATATTTGCGGCTTTGTTTTGATTTGCTGTGTTATTTTGACAGAATATTTGAGAGTGTGTTCGTGTGAGTTCATTATTAGGGGCGCATTATTGAGCTTGGGACCGATGTGCTAGTACTGACTGAGCCAAGAAAAAAAAATCGTATTTGTATGGGACCTACTGGTCTTAGAGTTAGTCTATGATTTAACCCTCGAAATGGGAGTTTCTACCCTGTCTTTTTTGCGTATAGTTAAAATCATTCTCATTTTTAGGGCATCTTCAGCGGTGGTCTAGTTTTGGCATAACTTTATACTTGATTTGCATCATCAAAACTTGAATAGAACCAATTAATTTAGAGGAACTTTGTCTCTCCCGCACCGACGCCTGTCTTCCTGTCAACTATTCAATATTAGAAATCAGAAGTTTTTTTTTCAGCCATCGCAGATTTGTTACAAATAAATGCCAAATAATTTTTACTGCCAGCAAGGCGTCGTTAGCATACACGGCAAATAATCCACACATACTTATTAGCAAAAATCCATAGAAAATTCCACTTAATACTGATATGTTCTGACGTACACAGAACTTCTGATAAACATGAATGAAGAATATGTGACAAATGAAAAGTATGTGCGGCCACACATAGTGGTTATGTGTACACATAAAAAGTATGTGTGGTTACAAATACCTATAATTTGTTGATCATGAATCCTAGAGGGTTTGAGCTGTTTAGTGGAATACCTGTAACTAGAAATTAGAAGAAGAATTAGTATCTTCCATTTAATTCCAACTACCTTTGCTTATCTTCGACAGATACGCGTATTTCGTCTACAATGTGCAGACTTCTTCAGTGTCTCGTACTAATAACTCGACTTAAAGAAAACCTTCACCACCTGCCGTATATATACTATTTTCTAAATACAAAGCGTTTACCTATCATTATGTTGTTTATACCTATCTTATTATTATTTTGTTTATATCTATCCTGATTCAAAAACAAGTGTACTTAATATCTACTTCACTTTTTTTTTTTTTCATCCATACCTAACCTACTTATTGTGTAGCAGCGGGTGCTCCGTTTCGTCGGGTTAGATGTCGTTTGGGTATTAAGTTGAAGAGCCATGCGTAATAATAACAACAGCACCCAAAAAAAAGAAATCTGTCCTGAAATTCTCGGCAAAAACTTCACTTAAGTTCTTGGAAGAACGTCCCGGGTTTGACTCAAAAAATGTACTCCGGTTTATTCGGGTTCTTGCTGGTAACTGATGTGGTTCGGTAGAAAATTGGAACCGAGTTCGGTGTTATTTTCTGCCGCGTACATCAATATCTCTCAGTTTGAAACCCGTAATTAATCAGAGCCCAAAAGCATTTTGTATTTGAGTAAATCCCGGAAGCTCCCTACCATGTTGGAAATTAGCATCGTGGAACAGTTTAAGAGAATTGTAACTATCCCGCATCACACCTTCTCGACGATTGGTTAAAAATTTTTGATGGCATCAGTTGATGGTTCAATTGAAGCTTTTGATAATTTTGTTTATGACAATTTATCAAACATATATTATATTTCATGGGTTCCACCTTCTACACTATGTTTATTTTATGGTAACACTCAAATATGTTTTTCATCACCTGAACAGCAGCATGCGCTGTTCGCTTGTAACTATTTTTGTTTTTTGCAGCTGGCTTTGTATGCAGAAAACAGATTGACCAATGACCTCATTAGAAAAAAAAATAAATATTTGTTTGCACAGTTAGTAAAATCAATGAAGTATGAATCGATTCAGCTCTTGAAAGTGCGCAATGTGCGCCACACCTGACCAGTTGCCCTTTTAAATAACATCGCAGCAAAGTTGAGATGTGCTCCTTGAAAAACGAGAATCAAGGGTAGTAACAGTCTTATTCAATTTCCACCAGACATCCAAATCAACAAATTCTCCGAGTCAAAACTAAGATATGATCATATAGCACAAGTTTCGCATCGCAATTCCTTTTCCGAATCACATTCGAGGTTCACCTCAAATTAACAAAATCCTTCTACTTTTCAATCTCATTCCACACCCAAGCAACGAAACGAGCGAACACATCAAGAAAGCCCTAAAACAGGGCAAGGACTCCCGCATCAACATCAAGATCTTCTCGGCCAAACTGTACAGCAGGAGTCTTCCGACACTGGTCATAGTGACGACGGAATGTACCCCAAACCAATCACAACAGCACAATCGAAATCAGCCCTCTCACAACCACTTTCACCAACGCCGCCACCACCACCATCACAACAACAACCACAAGAGCGCAAGGCAATCAAAAAGCGGAAGTGGAAAATTCGGTAAGTTTTTCATTTTGCTTTTTCGTTGTCCCTGGAATCGATCTGAGGTTGCAATCAGGCTACCTACCTAACTGGCGCTTCAAGCTGAGTTCGTGCAAGGGAAAACCCCATTTCCGTGCTCATACAAAGGGTAAATGTTCCTATAGTCGTGGCGCATAAGAGCCTGCTAGTCTCACAACCTATCAAGCAACGGGATCCTACAGCTGTTTAATGATTCTTACGTACCGAATGTGATCTTTTACCGTAAAATGGAAAAGCGATCTCAGCAGGCAGTAGCAGTTGATTGTTGTGAAAACTTTGACGGAACGCATGCCTGTCGAATCAGACCCGTTGCCAGGTTACTTTCTGTTACACGTGTATATAGGTGAGGGGGTTGTCCGTGAACTACGTATTTGTAAAGTATTTCAGAACATGAACATGAACCGTTGTCACGTGTCAACCGAAATCAATTATTTCTCCAGTGGGAACATAAAACATGTATAAGTATTGTTCAAGATAACGCACAGACGTGCACTAATTGATGGTCATCAATTTTCGAATGTTTCAAAAACTGATTTTTCGTCCAGAACTAAGGCAGGGTTTCTGACCAGGTTTTTAGCCAATAGACCTTTCTCGTCAGACCTAATCCCCATTTTTTATAATTTGCCTTCAAATTCAATGCATTTTTCTATGCATTCCTCATTTTGTTACAAATGTTGCTTGAATTTTTTCTACATTTTATGGTGAATATAACCTTGTGGAACAAATATGAGGCGCTTTGGCATCTCTGTAAAGTGGTAATACTAACACGAAATTCAAAACTGTTTCTTGCAACACTGTGGTACTTTTGCTTACATACGCAACGAAACTTTGGTTCACAAGCAATACTCCACAGAAGGAGCTGCTGAACAATTTGATTAATAATATTTATTTTGTTGGCAAAGTTTGTGCAATGCTATCTTCATTAAGGACCGTGTGTTTCGTAGATAGGGCGAATCTCTGGGCAGTATGGTGGACTCATCTCCTTTGGTACAAATACGACATTGCTCGTTTTGTTTCACTCTAGTACATATTAAGAGTAATTGCACTAATGATGTTCACTAATGACTGTTCACTATATCCTCGTCGTCCATGACAAGGAACTCCATGTTTTCTTTCTGCAAGGTGAGGTTGTCCTGTTCTATTATTGTATGCTGGATCGAAAAAAGGCGCTGTTTTACAATCGATAGCGTCGTCAAACTCCGTATCTTTATACAGTATTTTTCATGATTTAGCAATGAAATAGGCTGGTACTGCTGGTACATACACGCATCAGCTACCCAAAAAATAACATCTTTGATGTTAATATGCTTAACTATGTCGTATTAACTTTTGACGAATGTTTGATTTTACCGTTTGTATAACGTTCTGGTCCATTGGCCGTAGCAATTCTATGGACGTCGACTGTAAAAGGACTATAGAGATAACACCATCGGCAGTTTTAAGGTCTGCATAAGCACTGTAGTATGCTGAACGATTGTCCAACACTAAGATAGCGATAAGCAGAAGTTGAGCACTTACTAAAAACTACTTGACCCTAGGAATTCCATGAAAAACCACCAGCATTACTGCAAGGCATAAACATCACTCGTTCATTGTTCCCCCTTCCATCCTGGTGCTGATTTGAGTACATTTGAAGAAGAGTTCACTTCCGTTAGCATTGAATATTTAGCTGAAACACGGGCTTTTCTGGCGAACTATTGTCAAAAACTTCTGAACACACAGTTCTTCCAAGAACTTCAGAAAAGTTCTTCCGAGAATTTCAATGAATTTCTTTAGAGAACTATATGAAACTTCTTCAGGGAGCTTTAGGAAAGTTATTCAGAGAAAATCAGAGAAGTTCTTTGAGAACTTCAGGAAAGTTCTTCCTAAGGGAAGTTTATCAGAAAAATTTAGAAACGTTCTTTAGAGAACTTCAAGGCAGGTCGTCAGGAAAATTTAGGGAATTTCTTCCGAGAATTTTAGAGAAGTTCTTCAGAGAACTATAGGAAAGTTCTTAAGAGGAAGTCAGGGAAAAAAAACTTAGGGAAGTTCTTGGTAAAATTCAGGGAAGTTTCTCCTAAAAATTCGGTCTGAAGTTCTTCTGGAGAGCTTTTCTGATGTTATCAAAAGAACATCCTTGAAGTTCTCGGATGAACTTTCCTGATGTTCTGTGAAGTTCTTTCATGAAGTTTTGTGAAGATCCTCCCTTAAGTACTCAAAAGAATTGTCCTGAAATTCTCGGCAAAACTTCACTTAAGTACTTGGAAGAACGTCCCAAGATTACCGCAGAACTTCAAATAAATTTTCCGGAGGAATTTCCTGACGTTCTCGAAAGAACATCCTTTGAAGTTCTCGGAAGAACTTCCTTGAAGTTCTCGGAAGAACACCCTTGAAGTTCCCTGAAGAACATCCTTGATGTTCTTGGAAGAACTTCCTTGAAAATCTTGGAAGAACTTCCTTGAAAATCTTGGAAGTACTTCCATGAAGTTCCGAGAAGTGGGAAAATTCCTTGAAGTTCCGAGAAGTGGGAAAAAATAGTTTATTATTAAATGTGTAGAAGCTTCACTTTTATGCTGGTTATGCTCTGTGTGGTTATGAATGTATTTCATCATTTTGTTTTGAAAATGCTTTCATCAATTGAAATAGTTATTTACAATGTTTTTCCTTTTCCTTCTTTCTATGTGTAAAATCCCATCATTATCATCATCATGGCCAAATTGATCGTCTTCTTGAATAATGTTATTACTTTCATTATTCAGATTTTTATCCAAAAAATCCTCTACTGCATACTAATTGTAAACAAGAAAGTTGTGAATGATACACAGGAATTGATAATCTGACCGCAATAGTCCTTCTCATATCGTAAAAGTGAGTCACCAGAAATGCATCTGAATCTGAGACTTCGAGGCACTCCTGTTGCACCATTCGACAGGGTTCCGTGCTCTCTACAGTCCGAGCGTCTGTATTGCACGAAATCAAATTTCCAGGTTTCAGGGGCCACAGTTTTACATCGTGAAGCTTGGAACAGATGTTCTTAATTCGGAGAAATCGATTTTAAAAATTTGGGAAAAAGGTATCGGTTTGGCAAGCAATTTGCCAGTGCGGTTTGAAATTTTGGGTTTTGATGAATGGAAAGCTGCGAAAGAAAGTACAGGAGCCAAATTCAAAAAAGACTAGGTAAATGTAAGCAAACCCATCTACGGAACGGTTGTGCAAAACCTCATAAGGAACATCAAGGTGAAGGTGCGAAAGCTGGCCAGATCTACGAAAAAATAAATGAATACTGATGTAATTGGCTTTTTTGATGGTCAATAAACAATGTAAATGATTTTTGAAAAACACTCACTTTCTAAACACCGGAAAAACTGCCAAATAACTTCACAACACAAATGTTTTATTCGCGGCGATGTTCACAATAACCGAACTGCACAATTTGGTGGATGGAGAACTAGTGAATTTATTTTCCAATGGATTTGATTTCAAGTCTAACAGCTGATGTTCCCTATTTGTAGGTGTGCCAACAGTGTTCGAAAGCTATATCTGATTTCTCTCTTTTACTCCTGTCAGAGATAGATTCTGCAAGTGACGTTCTTGCTGTTACACAACACATATTTAAATACAGCAATTTATAGGTGTACTCATAATTAACGATACAGTCCTTACACTATTTAAATACTTGAACCAGGATATCGTAACGTTGTAAGAACTTGCAAATGTACCGGAATTGTTGTGGTCCTTTCATTTTTCAAAAGAATTGCATTTGATTGGTCGATAAACTTTTCGGCCAAACATTTTGGAATTCGAAAGTAGTTCCTCAAAATTACCAACAGGAATTTGAATGGATTGCTAATAGCCCTTAAAAACCAACGGTCTCGAATCAAAGTTATCCTTTCTTGACGTTTGTACCACTCTTTGAAGCAATATAATATAATAAAATGAATGCCACCGTTGCTCAGAATATCAAAATTCAATGAATTTGTCAGCCAACAAAAATTGTCTTTTTGAATTTTTACCGCAAAAATCTCGAAGAGATCTAATATTTAGTTTGGTTTTTTAAATGTCAAAAGAAGTCTTTTAAAATCACGGGGATTCTCAAGGGGCAAGACAGCTCTTCATCTCAAGCAACTTCGGAGTTGCTTATGAGGCACCTCGAGTAACTCACGTTACTTTACTTTCTCTTTTCCACATATTTTTTTCCACAATAACATTGGGATCAAAAACCGACCAGCTACTGTCAAAATTCGTATTCTGCTCTCTTTGCAAATTCTCAACTACCAAGTTTGATGCTGCGGTTGAAGATTAGAGCGTATTCTTTTTCTTTCATCGAATCCGTCAAAGACGATGGAAGATTATTTCGGCGATCATTTTGAGAATCCGGAAAGTTTATATTTTTCTGTGGCAAACAACAGGAACATCTAATCACATTTAACCGCAATGATTCTGCGCGTATTTGGACTCAGTATGAATGGTCGGTGGCCAACAAGACAATAAACAACACAATACTGATGATGACTGTGTTCGACTCCTCACCCGATCTTGGATATGTTCCTGTCGGACACATTTTTTGACTTCCCTTGGCATAGAGTGTGATTTTGCTCTTTCAAATGTTACGTGAAGCAAAGGTTTATTGAACGGAAGTGCCCAGAATACTAAACTGATTGCGATAAGGCAATAAGATTGCCATACGTTTTTGGCGTGGTTTTTTTCATTTCAATTGAATAGTTTTCTCACACCTGAGACGAAGAATGGTTCATGCAAGAATTACACAAGACTGTGAAAAGGAAACACGAAAAAAAGCGAGTGTACAAATTAGTTTTTCCAATAGTTGTACTTGAAATCCGTTTATTTAATGGTCATACATTTAAAAAAAAAATAGACGTGTTAACGGAAGATGTTCTCTGAGTTAAGTGAAAGGGAAACTGCCCACTCAATTCCACTTTCCCTCATTTATTTAGTTGATATTAAAGTAAACACACTTGAAAACAATTTCAACGTTAATGTAGGATGATATGATAAAACAATAATTCTAGGATTTTTTTTCATTTGAGCGACTCTAACATTGAGAGAATCTCTTTGACTACTTTCTCTTTCATTCATATTCCTATCATTTTTACGTTCTTCATTCTACTATTTGTAGAGTATGCTAGCCAGCACTGTTTCGATCTGCACAAAAGAATGCCTTGAAAGTGCTATAATGGCGCTGTAATGAATGAAAGAGAGTGACCCCGGAGAGAATCTCTCAATGTAAGATACGCCCTAATGAAAAAAAAACCCTAGAATTACTTACATTAGGTCAATTTTCTTTATAAAATGACCGAAATTTGTAAGTTTACAATCTTCTGGGGTTATTATAGCAATAAAGTAAACCTTTAGCATACATTATTTTGATATATACAGTATGTAAAGTAAGTATATAGTACCTATCATTATACCATTAGGTATACTTGAATTAATCTTGCTCTTGAAAATCTATGCCAAGATCAACATAAAAGGGAAGTAAAACATGCAAAAAAAGTTTATCCACCCAAACATGCTAGTACCATTTTGCCGTGTGTTGAGCGGTTCCTGTCACTTTTTCGAATGTAAACATTGCATACAGTTATCCTTTCGTAGTGTAGAAGTTTTCGTGATTCAAATTTGAGTTCTCGTGTTTCGAAATGCCTAAAACCGCACAAATTACGCTGAGTATCCGAAAACCTATCATAGAGCATCACTAGTGCGGTAAAAGGTACCGTCAAATTGCTAATATCGTTCTGATACGTAAAGATACGGTTGCCAAAATTGTTCAGATGTACAAAAAGAGTGGTTCTTTCACACCAGAAAAGCGATCAGGGCGACCCGCGAAGACAAGTTCCCGGATTGACAGGGCTATCGTCAGAAAGGCGGAACAAGATCGACGTTTGTCAGCTCCAAAAATTGCAAAGCAAGTTGAGAGTGAATTTTCTATCCTTGTGACACCTCAAACAATCCGAAATCGATTGCATCTACAAGGTCTGAAGGGTAGAGTGGCAATTAAGAAACCATGGTTGTCAGCGAAAAACATTAAAAAACGATTGAAGTGGGCTCGAGATCATATTACATGGACAGTCGATGATTGGAGAAAGGTCATTTGGTCAGACGAGACTAAAATAATATTATTTGGGTCTGATGGTATCACACGAAAATGGCGCAAAACCGGTGAAAGTCTGAAAACCCAGTGTTTAAAGCCTACAGTCAAACATGGTGGAGGTGAGTTATTGCAACATCATTAATTTTCAACTAACTTAACTAGCTTTAATCATTTTCTGTGCAGGTAGAGTCATGGTTTGGGGCTCGATGGCTTCGTCTGGCGTTGGAGAACCCGAATTCATTGACGGAATAATGACAAAGGAGGTTTATCTGGACATACTGAAACGAAAACTTTCAGAAAGTGCACAAAAACTGAAGCTGGGCCGGAGATACTCGTTCCAGCAAGATGGGGATCCAAAGCACACATCGAAGCTGGTATTCCAATGGTTTAAGGAAAAGAAAATCAATGTTTTGAAGTGGCCAGCACAGTCTCCTGACCTTAATCCAATAGAACATCTCTGGTCTATTTTGAAAATTATGGTTCAGAAACACAAACCATCAAGCATTCAGCAATTACGACAAATTGTTGTAACTGAATGGGACAAAATCGCACCAGAAACGACTGCTAAGCTTGTCGCGTCAATGCCACGAACAATTGAATGATTTTCAGGATTATGGTGGATATACTTTTTTTGGATTATTTTTTATCGTGTTCTAATTTATTTGGTCTCAGACACGAACAGTTCGTGCTTTTACATCAAATTATCGTTATTTGACTTTCTTTTTATCCCTTGAGAAATAAATTTAATATTTGAAATCGTTTTTCAATGTTTTGGTGGATTATTTGAAGCAAATGTGCCAAGTGAGAAGGGGTGGATAAACTTTTTTACATACTGTACCTACCGCTCTTAAACAGTGGTTATCCTCACACCAAAAAAATTAGATAAATTCCTGAGCATCTAACTCGTTCCACAGTAAACCAATAAATACTATCTGTAGCGGGTTTTTCGCATTGTCTGTCCTGCAGTTGACGTAATTCTCACCTTGGCCGCTTTAAATCTCCCCTTCGGACTCAAAACTAAGAGTAGAGGCTCAGAAGACACTGGGCCTTATGAATAAAAGCGTATACTTTACTTTCACCCATGTATTTCTTATGTGTGAAAGTAAAGTATACCTTTTGGCTTCTTTGTTTACAAATAAAACTGATGATAGGAGGTGTAATGGCCCAAACACAATGATAACGGCAACGGCAAAGGCAAAGCCCGATCTGAGTATGCCTGCTTGCCGGAAAAAAAAAACAAGCTGGATCCAAGCCGATTCTAATTGGACATATCGAAGTCATTTGCAGCAACTGTCAAAATTGCCGTTTTCCGTGCCGTTTCCGTGCCGTTTCCGTTATCATTGTGTTTGGGTGGTAACAAAGTAGAGTAGTAAACAGTTACAAAATCGATGAACATCGATTAAATTTCGAGGCACATCGAGTTACTCACGAGTAACACGGTGCATGAAAGTAACTCAGAGTCTCACCCCTAGGGGATTCCAAAATAAAACATTTCAAAAATCCCTTTATATTTTGTTTTAATTTCAATACAATTTCTAACCAGAATTCGGCTGCTCGTCTCGGTCTTTTAATTTTAAAAGCCAAAAAAGACACAACGTCGACGTTCTATTACTGCAATATGTTTACGTATCACTTAGTGAATGTCGTTCGCTTAAGTCATATGCATTTCATTCATCAATGATCTCCCAATTGACATTTGATGTAGTTGAAATGCATCCGATGGTTCATTTTGGTTCAACCAATTTGCAATGCAACTGGCATTCGTGTGACGGATGACGGTTCGATAACTGCCGGGCTGTCGCACTTATAGGACTTGCAGTTAAAAAGCATTGCCGTTAAAGGTCTTGTAGTTATCGATCGTTTGCTGTAGTATAATGTATAGCACCTCAGACGCGTAAAACGTATAGGACGAGAGAAAAATCGAATGTCGCTAGTTGATCATTTCTGTTTTCAAGAATCGCCCAAATTTTGAAAGACTTACCGCCCAAACACAATGATAACGGAAACGGAACGGAAAACGGCAATTTTGACAGTTGCTGCAAATATATATACGATATGTCCAATTAGAATCGGCTTGGATCCAGGCTGTTTTCTTTCCGACAAGCATTGCATATTTAGATCGGGCTTTGCCGGTTTCCGTTGCCGTTAACATTGTGTTTGAGCCATTATTAATCCGGATTTGACGCTGTCCAATTTTTTCTTCGGTTTTCTGTTTGCTTCTTTTTGGGTCATACGCGCTTGATTCAGCAGCGTTGAATTTTCGCCTTATTCCAATCATATGAGACTACCTCTGAAAGTTCAAATTTTCTAACAAATCCAACAGAAAACTACTGCAAGGATGCTGCTCGTAAATAACATACAAAATTGAAAAAGACAGAAAGTTTTCACCATTTCACCAATTTCTGCCTTTGTTTTTATCGTGGTTTGTAGACCCTCCCTTGGAACAAAACAAAAAAAAAAAACATTCCAGGCAAACGAAACCACCTTGGTGGGAAGGGGTTCGGAGGGGAAAAAACAAACTTTCGAGACAATAAAACTGGGGCATTATTGGCGCTTTGTGTGGCACTGACCTGCCTTCGCGAGGGTTCAGTTCAGCCAATGGGTGAAAAATAACAATTTCGGAAGTTGCTAACGATCGCCGTAAAATTAATTTTCTCTGCCACCGTCCCATCTTGAGCTGTTGAATGGTTCGTCTTTTTGGCCTACCATGCGTCTCCTTCTGTCTCTCTTGTTTGACGGAATTCGAAATGATTAACAACATAAGCATTCTGAACTTGAACAACGTGTCCTAGCAAGCGAAACATTCCACAAAGTCATGTTCATAATTCGATTTTGATGACTGCAAGAAACCATACAAAACGGTATATTAAACATCCATTGTAAATGGTAATACAAGAATGCTCATGATAGTATTATCGGCAATGTAAACAAAGTGTTTGCCGCGCCGTGTCATGATCTGAATAGTTCAGCCTCGTGCTGAAAATCCATTTTCCGCCATCAAACTAGCGTGGGAAATGTCCCCCTTCCCACCTCCACGAGTACCGCGCATCATCGAAATCGCAACATTTGGAGTTGGAAATCCCCGTGAATCAATCCTGTAACGAAACAACACCCTACTAACTTTGCTGCATAGTTCCCAGCTTCAAGTGTCGAACAGCGCTCAAAACATGGCGGGCTGACAGCTCGGCGAAAGTCCCGTTCGATTACATTGCATATGGCAGCGACGGTTCATGGTGGCGTTGGGGTGATGTTGGCGCAGCTTGCAATAGGCGATAATGACGGCACTGCAACAAAGCGTCAAGCCGGCAGCGTGGCGTGGGTGTTGGTTGGTGAACAATTGAATCGTAGCGCATTGCAAATAAATAGTAAAACAAAAAAAAAACAATTTGTTTTTCGTTTCTTTTTGGTGGTGTGATAGACACTTGACAATGCGAAGTGTTCAACCTTGTTCGTGGCTTCACATTCGAGACTGAAAGTGCTGTTTTAAATTATAACCTTGTATCATTGATGTGTGTATCGGAATTGCATACGGCTAATAGAGAACCCAACTTTGAGTAATTTTTTGATGTCTTTCCGCAACATATGGGGGTACAAATAAGAATATCTACAATTATTAGTGTTGCGAAAATGGTCAGCTTTTGAACGTTACTAACTCATACATCTTAGCTTTGGATTGAACAATTGGAAATCTTTATACGCATCTTCTGAAACATTAAATTAAAATTGTTCTCAATAGTAAACTACACTGAAAGTAATTTTAGTTTATACATATTACAAAATCGAAGGTAATACTCACAATTCCATTCTGCAACGAAACTGATTTGTTCTTCTTATGAAGATACATTCGTAATTAATGGCACACGCGCAACTGTCAAAAGCACGAAGTTTTTGTAAACACATAAAAAACATTCGTAAATTGTACGAAAATAATTCAAAGAGCTACGAATATTTAGTCACAAACTATAAATCAACGTCTCTCTGGTGGTTGCATGAAGGACTGGCAGATCTACTTTATCGTTTCAAAATGTAATTTACAGAAAAAAGTGCAACCTGATTCTGAATCCGTGGTTGATCTCACTAGGCCACACTGACTCGTGAGAACATGTTTGAATAATGAGCATGAACTTATACACGGAAACAAATCCGTTTCTGTTTTCATGAATGCAGACAGATGCGAGTCATGAACTTAGGAAGTCTAGTTTTGCCTCTAATCTCAAATTGGGTAATCAATTTCATTAGTCAAGAGTCTTTTCAAGAATAACTATAGCGTAGTCACTACATCCACCAAGTACTAACACAGCACTCTTCATCAAAACTAGGTTCGAATCCTGAAAGTGGATTTATTTTTTTGTTTTAATTCAGAGTCGATGAAGTAGATTTAGTAGATTCATGAATAAAGTTTTCAGTATCAGGAATTCAGCTCATGGTTTTGACCCGATATATTCATGATTTCATTGTGGCGGGAAAATAGTTCATGGTATCATGAATTTTGTTCATGGTGTGTATTCATAACACGAAAACACAACATATTCATGATATCATGACCTGTTTTTCTCGTTTAGAAGAACACATTATTTCCCGTGTAGCTCTCGACAGCGCTTTAATTTTTATTTTGGGTGTGATAAATTATTCTCGCCCATAGTAGCAGAAAGATCATCATGCATAAGTTCGGTATAAAAAAGAAACAGCGATTGGCTGGTCATCACGAAGTTCATTTCGTGCATTTAACAAAAAGGTGTAATAATAGTATGTCACCAGATAAAAAGCATTATGAATGTTTCATACAATATATGAGACCGGAACATTCGCCATGGCGGACGAAAACGTGCGTGTGGGCATGTTTTTGAGTTCATTCTTCGTTTTATTTATCAATTCCTCCTCAGTTTTCGCGACAAAATTGTTGGAGTAGATCTTACGCCTCAGGTTGGCCCAGAAATTCTCGATGGGACGCAGCTGGGGGACGTTGGGCGGGTTCGCCAACCACATCGATATTCAGCCGCTCCATCTCCTCCAACAATCGCTTCGAGTAGTGGGCCGACGCCAGATCCGGCCAGAAAACCGCGTCTTCGCCCTTATGGTATTTGTTGATGAACGACGCAGCTTCCGGCAGGCATTTCGTACTATAAATTTCCCCGTTCACGGCCAGTCCGGAGCGAAAGAAGAGCGGCTTTGACATCCCCTTCTCGCTGCTTGTCAGCCGCAGCAGCACCTTCTTGGGGAACTTGGTGTGCGAAATGAACTTCACCTAAGAGCTCACTTCCTTCGTGGGGGAAGGAAAATACGAAGTGCCCTGCCAGTCGTTGCCATCCGGCGACTTGGCATGGAAGAGAACTAATTCACCTTGAGAGGTTTATTCTATAATTAATTAAAAAGAGCCCCTATGGGAAATTCTTTATCCCCATTCCTCTGTGAACTGTTTATGGTGAATCTAGAAACAATCCTAAAAGTGAAAGGATTACTCCCAACTCGTTGGTGGAGATACGTCGACGACATCTTCGCAGCAGTGAAACAAGACGATCTCTCCTTAATTCTTCAAGAAATCAACAATGTCCACAAAGACATTGAGTTCACTCATGAACTACAAAAGGATGGTAAACTTGCATTCCTCGATCTTCTAGTAGTGAGACAATCATTGTTACTATCTCCTTTAGAATTTGAAATCTTCAGAAAACCCACAAACACCCAAAGAGTCATCCCATACACTTCAAACCACTCTTTTCAGCACAAAATGACCACTTTCCACCACATGATCCACTGGATGTTGACCCTTCCTCTCAATAAAACTGGAAAAGCCAAAGAATTAGCATATATCTTCGAAACTCAATAGGTACAGAAAGAGGACAATTCAAGCGATCATCAACAAAAAGGAAAAACATCTTCATAGGAAATCACAAACAACACTGCAGCAAAATATATGTAGGTTAAACAAAGAGAACCTTGGCAACAAGGTTCAAGGAGCATCTAGGAGGTGACTAAGGCTATAACTAAGACATAACTTCAAATCGACAGTCGCAGAACACATCTTCACGGAAAATCATGACATAACGACGAATGACATCAAAATATTACGGACCACCTCTACACGATGGAAATTGGACGTCACGGAAAGCTTAGAAATAAACAAACAAGTGCAAGTAGATAATAAGTACATTTGTGCTTATTTTTTTAGAGATAGAGAACTACAGTCGTTTTGTTTTGTTTGTTTGTTTGTTTCTTTTAATTAAATGCTGGAAATTATTATATTTACTTTTTTTTTTAATCGAATGCCCATTTATGGTATTTCTATTGGCAGTTTAAAGCAGTTATTTGATTCATTTTAATCAAATAACTGCTTTAAACTGCCAATAATTTACAAAAATAACATTGTTCACTTAATCCACCAGCAGAGCAAATTTTCCTAAATCAAATTAGGAATGAGAAGTAATGAACATCGACATCGATAGTCGCTTTCTTCGCTAGTTCATACGAGTGTTCTCGACTTGTAGTGGTATGTATTTGAATTTTCTGCCAATGAACCTATTCAATTATTCTTGTTTTATGCCAGCTTATGAGTGTATTATATCCGGTGATCCGTTTTGTTATGAAGGTTCTTCTGCTTATAAACAGCCGCTTATTCTTCCGGACTTCTCCTAAGTTCTCCACCGATTGCTTGTCGATCTTGTGAGACGTCTGCATTGAGTTATCTCAAATTATAACAATCCGTCCAATATCTTACAAAACATTGCGATTGGTTGACCGGATTGGATATAATGAAATCATTTTGTATAAGATCAAGTCTCTCCCGGTTGGTATTAAACCGATGATGCATGGACATTAAAAGAAACAGAAAGGTGCCAGAAGGCACGAAACGCATCAACGGACTCTTATTTTTACGAAATCCCTCAATTGCAACTTGAAGCATTTGTTCCTCAGAAACTTCAATTTGATTGATACAGATATAAGTTACAGTAGTGCAATAGATTGTAGGAAACAGTAGTAAAAATTTAAAGTTACGAAAAAAGAGTTTGGTTCAAGCATCGGCTGTGTAAGGATGTGACGATGCTTTATAACGCACTATTTTCCTATAGAGCATGGCGCGTTTCGTGTTGTTTCGGTTATCTATAATTCGGTGATACGAGTGATCGAGTGAGCAGAGCAAGAAAACAACAAAGCTTCTCTAAAGCGTTAATACAATTTACTGTGTTTTCCTTTGTGAGTGACTCCAATAGCATCCATATTATTGGTTCAACTCGGTTCAAACCGGATTTACAGCATAATAAAAAATGACTCTTGAATGTTCCAATGAAAAACCACCATTACACTTTGTGTGTGGCCGATTCAATTCAGAAATCGGTACTAATATTTAAATATGTTACTAAACGAAGCGTGAATTAAGCATATCGAACCCTGTTGCCGCCCAATCTTGTTATCCAACATCCCAGTGATTTATCGTGGAAGTGCGGTGGTGGTCCCGGCTTTCAATAAAACGACCAAATAAACGTCAACACATCCCTACCCTTTCCTTATTTGACCTGTATTCGGGCGAGGCTAGCGCCGGTATTGCCTTAGTTTGGGATCACCAGTTTTACACATTGAGCATGTATGCATCATCTGTTGATCCTCTGTGTAATAACAGCTGATCTGGCAGTAACGGAGTAACAACCTCGGGCTCCTGCTCATGCTCATAAAAACGGATAAATTCTTTGAATAGGATAATACAACTGCAACTTCTCGCTCTGACTAGCTTGCTCTCTTGCTTTCTCATCAAACTGTAAGATATGATCAACATATATTATCAATAATACTAAACTACAGCACCGTAAAACGGGGTAACATTGATCAGCGAGGTAACGTTGACCGGTCTGGCCCATTTCATAGTTCAAATAAACATTTTTCGTTGATACTCGATCTAACTGTCAACTATGTTTCTTAATCTAGTATTATTTGGGTTCTGAAAGCTATAGAATTGGTTTGAATATTCAGTTTTCTGATTAACCAAGAACTGAAAATTTAATTGAGCATACCTTCTTCAACTTTCAACTATCGGGGGAAAAAGCAATCAATGATTATCTAATAGCTAAGAGCAGGTTAAGAGATATTTCCCTAGTAGCAGACTTGTTTCAACCCAGTAAAGGTGATTGCTCTGTGACTTAATAAAGTCACAATCAAGCTGCTGAAACCATTTTTGATGGTTGTGTGCTGCTTGGTTTTTTACATACTTTAGGCTAGATAGGTTGGGTTCTTAGTTAAGGGGGGATATACAGTTAAGATGACCAAAAAATTCATTTTTTTCTTTTTGCATAAAAAGTTAGTAAAATTCCCATAGAATACGCTCCTGAAACCTTTTTTTCGAAATTTGAACTCCAAGTGCTTCATTTTATCGTTTTTCGAAGACGCCTTCTTCGCGCGCAGACTGATAACACAGAGAACAGACATCCAAGCTAGAGTGCCCTCCGTGTGTAAATTTCTGTAACTGCCATTTTAAAATTACAGCTTGTTTCTGTTAGTTTTGGTGATTCGTATGTTGATGGCGCCACCTGTGCGCCTTGGGATTTGATAGGCTGTCAATTTTAGTTTGGTGAAACCTAGACTAGGCGGCGCTGATTTTCCAACGGTTTGCTTTTGAAAATTTACACAGTAAATTGAGAAAAAAATGTTCGAGCCTGGATGTGTGTTCTCTGTGCTGATAATTAAAACTTTCAACGCATTATTCTCAAAACAGCATTTTCGGAGTTTATGCCGGTGATAACTCGAAAATGAATTATTCGATTGAGCTGAAACTTACAGGGTTTCTTTATTATAGTATTGCCTTCTAGATGAATTAAAAATTTATTTTAATATTTCATTATTATATATGAAAAAAAATGATAAAATGGCGGAAAAAATTTGGATTTTTTCAAAAAAGTTACGCCAAAAGTGCAAATGTATTTTTTTGACTTTTTTTTCAACTCATCTACTAACTGTAAATGTAATTATTGTAATTTTTTTGGGTTAGAAGGTTTCCGATCAAAACTGCGACCAGGAGAGCCGGCACAAGCAAAATACAACGACTTTTTCAACGCACTTGAACGGCTGCCATTTTGTTGAAAACAATTTGAAAAAAAAATATGTTTGTATACTACATGGATACACTTATAATTGTAAAAAAGTTTCGATTGATTTGAGTAAAAACTTCCACTTGAAAACTGTTTATCAAAAATGAGTTTTTTTTCACGGTCTAACTGTATATCCCCCCTTAAAGGGAAAAGATTGTAATAAAGTTGTTAATCGTTACTATTTTTAAAACAATCTCATGGATGTTCACTTTTTACGCTTTTTTGCTACAACCCCCAAGCTACACCTATGAAGAAACGATTTTTTTTTGGCTCAGGAAGTACTAGCACACTGGTCCCAAGCTTAATGATTCGCCCACAAGACCGTAACTCACAGCAATACACTCTCAAATATTCTGTCAAAATAACATAGCGAATCAAAACAAAAATAAAACTACTTGTATCAAAAGGCAGTGAAAAGCGCAAGAGTGCATGGCAAGGTACAGAATGCAAGGTGTACTTCGGAACTACACGCAAAAAAAAGCCGCAGCAGAAACTACCATTTCGAGGGTTAAATTAAGCGCAATCACCAACAATTTTCAGCTGACTATAAATGCGTTTGGTTTTACCATGCCTGCGATTAGATCAACCATGGTGCGGTTGGTATCAATATGAGGTCTGTGCAATATACCACAAACGTTGAAGATTTTACCATAAACGTAGTAAATTTGACTGAAATTTCATGGTTGTTTCAAAGATAGGCGTAGTCGGGTAAAATGGTAGTTTTTACTACAAGATATCTTTCTGTGCAGGGGTTCTACAACATTGAACCAATTTCAAATCGGTAGTTGCACATTGATTGTTGGTTCATGTCCTTTGTTACAGGGAAACATTCTTGGTTGTATACCATTCTACCGTTGACTTCACGTGATGTCAAGACATAAAATCTGCCCAAAAGACAACAGGATCCTTGAGGCTTCAAATTATGGGTAGAAGTTGTTATTGTTAGCACTCTTTGGTGTATATTTCTGTTGAAGATATCCATATTTAGTTTAAGAAACCTGAATTAGTCTAACGTTAACAGTTCGACATGACACGAATTGTCTTTGTCTGAGCGTAGAGAGCGAGAGAGAATTTGATCCCGATTACGATGGTAGCCGATGGTTGCTCTAGAATAAGTAGATAAAGAACAGTTTAAAATTTTGTAAATAGTCAGTATCGAAATACACATCGAATCTTAAACACATTTCGTTTTAGTGCTTTCTTTCTGGCCATTTGATAACAAGTGGATTTTACGTTGGCATACCCAGACTTGTGCGCGTTTGATCTCGATTGGGAAATCGGCAAAGTCCTCCCGTAAAAAGGGACTTTGATCATTTTTGTGGGTCGTTGGACTATTCTCCGCGAGTGACACCTTTTCGGGGCTAGTTGAAACTAGCGAAGAAAGACCTGCGAACACGGCAAGGCGATTATCGCCAACAATTTCACTGTTAATCGAAGCAGTTGTGATGAGGGGCTGCGGCCACAAATAGTTTGCCAGAGGATAGCTTTCTAACCAAACTTTTCGACTTGAATGGATCTCTCAGACTGGTTCAATACTTCCCTTCACACACCGTATAATATGTGCCTCCGGCAAGGATTTGCAGTCGAATTTCACGTAGGTTTCGTCATCCATGATTATACAGTACGAATTCTTTTTTTTTTTTAATCAGTTCGTTTATTTGTTAGGCTCAGGCGTGTGTAACACTTTACGGAGCCGATATTCAATACTGTTGTACAAAAAATTTTACTTTTTCTTATTAGTAATAGAGGGATGCCAATTACTCGTGGCTAGCTCGAGGTTAATGGGTCACATTTTTGTTTGGAAAGGGCTAGGTAGGTAACTTATTTAAGCCATTATTTGCTGCTTTTGGTTGCGACATCTACCAAATCCTCGATCCCTGTAGTTCCCTTTCAGAAACTAAGCCGCAGATGGGTGACCACAGTTTGCTGGCAGGTACAAGTAGCACGGAAACAAAAGGATAGTATAACTGGGACGCAATAGTAGGGAGTTTACTAGAGTGGAAGGAAGGAGGTTGAGACGTTACACTCTTAGATCAGACAAACAAAGGAATTCGTAAATCGCTTGCATGTAGGGAAGATCACGCATTCCCAAAACATCTCTTATCTCGCGGAAGGGTTGTCTACCTCGGGCCACTAGGGTATCCAATAGTCGTGTCCTGGAGGCATCATTATCCGGGCAATGCCAAACTGCGTGAGCGATGTCATCATAACCGGTTCCGCACCTACATAAATTGCTATCGACGAGGTTAATTCTGTAGAGATGTGCGTCTAGCGAGTAGTGGTTGGACATAAGTCTTGACATCACACGAATGAAACCGCGACTTACATCCAGACCTTTGAACCACGATCTCGACGAAACATTTGGAATAATGGAATGTAACCACCGCCCAAGAGAATTACTTGTCCAATCGTTTTGCCAACTTTGAAGAGAACTCTGACGTACTAATGGGAAAAATTCATCATGTGAAATTCTTCTTTCAAAATCTCGCCTTCTTGTGCGCCCACCTTTGCTAGAGAGTCCGCCATCTCATTGCCTGGAATTGAGCAATGTAAGGGGACCCATACAAAGGTAATCTTAAATGATCTTTCGACCAACGCACACATCTGCTCCCTTATTTGTGCAAGGAAGTAAGATGAGTGCCTCACTGTTTTCATCGACTGCCGGGCCTCAATAGAACTGAGACTATCTGAGAAGATGAAATAATGGTCTATGGGCATGCCGGAAATTATCCCCAATGCGAAATTGATTGCTGCCAGCTCAGCAACATATACGGAACAAGGTTCCTGAAGTTTCCGGAAGGCAGAAGAGTATTCATTGTGAACACCGAAACCAGTGGATCCATCAATGCGCGACCCATCAGTGAAAATTCTTCTATTGCAATTGACATGTTGGTACTTTTCAATTAAAGTATGGGGATTTATAAAAGGCCGAAGTTGATCTGGAACTCCTTGAATAGCCTGTTTCATGGAAAGATCATAATCAATGGAGGAACTGTTATAAGGGAAGCGTACACTAGGAGAACTGTAGCATGGAAGACTAATAATGGATGACATATAGTTAATATAGATTCGCAAGAATCTAGACTGGGTACTCAATTCGAGCATTTCTTCGAAGTTTTCAATCACAAGGTTGTTACTGATTCCACACTTGATCAGTATTCTAGATGAGAGCTCCCAGAAGCGGTTCTGTAAGGGTTTTACTCCTGCCAGAACCTCCAGGCTCATATTATGCGTTGAATGCATACAGCCAAGGGCAATACGTAAACAACGATATTGAACGCTTCCTTTTACCGGGGGCGTGTACCTCCGGAAATCCACTCTCATCGGCTTCGTCAGAGTCCAGTTCATCGGAAGACAACATTATAAAAGGATTTTCATTTCTGGGGGCTGATGCAGACGATGCAGACGCTCCGTTTTGCGACTTTAACATTTCTGCATACGTCTGCTTGGAGCGTTCTTGAATGAAACGTCTCACATTACCAGTGCGCTTCTTGTACTCAGGGCAATTCTGCAAATCATGGAGAGGCTTTTGCCACAGTAAGCACACTTTGTTGCTTCCTGTTGGCAAGCATCCTCTAGATGCCTTTGGCCGCATTTGCCACAACGGGGCTTGTTGTCGCAAAAGTAGCCGTATGACCCAACTGTTTGCACTTGGTACAATTAAATACCCTTGGTACAAAAAGGCGCACTGGGAAAAAAACATTATCGATTTCAACAAACTTTGAGAGAATTGATCCGGCGAAGGTAACTTGAAACGAGTCCGACGGTGAATACGTCTTTCTTCCATCTACCATTGATGATGCATGCAATTGTTTACATTCTAAAATTTCAATGGTAGACGAAACAGAATTAGGAAGTCGCCCCATACCTTCCATAACGTCTTCACACGTCAGGCTCGCTGCAGAAACCACACCATCTATCTCCACATCTCGAGATGGGATGTAGACGTAGTACTCGGCATTGTAACCTACGTCACTAGCAATATCATTTGCAATTTTATATGTACGTGCAGTAACACGCAGTTTGTTTCGGTTGACCTGATGAAATTCGGTCCCCGGATAACGACGCGTCAAATTTCTTTTTATGCCTAAACAATCTAAGGCTTTCACTTTCTGCCGAAAGTAGACAACCCAGGGAGAAGCAGAAACAGAAGGAGAAGCGGCTGGTAACAGCGCGCCCTAAAAACATCTTTGCGAGGCAAGACGCCCCCCGTAGAATCGTCCATGAAAAAACAAATTCAAGGACAGAAAAAAAAAGTAAAAAAAAAAATATGAGATGATTTTTTTGAACCACCCTATAAAAAGCGATATTTTTTGAACCACCCTATGCAGAATGATTCACTATACGGGAGAGAGATACACAAAAGACACTAACAGATGAGGGAACAATAACAAAAATGTGCTATTTACTTGCCCTTGCAGCGTGCCGGTGTGGCACTTTCTGCTGTTGCTCGCAGACAAAGCACCGCTTGCTGACTGGCAGTGGATGGAGCAATGATGCTTGAAGGGGTTACACTTTTTCCCTCGGGTGGTTGACGAGGGTACTGGCTGGACAGATCATCCGTCGGACTCGGCCGGGAATGTCTGCTTCCCTAAAGGAACGCTCGGCTGGATATCGGTGGTTCAATCAGTGCACTAATTTCAATCACCGCGTGGTTGATAGCGGGTTGACAAAACAGAGCAAAAAAGGTGGTGCGGAGTGCGAAAAAAAACTGAACCTAAGCTCTTCAGCGTTCGATGCGGGAGGTACGAATTCTTAGCAAGCATCGATTGTATAACTTTCACACTCTGGACTTGATCGATGCTTCTTGTTTTGGACTCCGTTTTGGCTGCTTCTGCTTCCAATTGGTCCGATGATTCAAACGTTCTTTGACACGATGAACATTGGACTTCGAAGTGCCAAAATTTTTGGCCACATCCCGCACTGAAACCTTCTTCTTGGGCTTGAAAGCCTTCATTACACATTTATCCAAACGAGGGTAAGCAGGACCTTTTTTCGACCCGATTTCGCTTTATTCTCAAACGTGTAATCTCCATTGAACTTCCTGAATGCTGTTTGCACGGTTTCCTCACTTACCTTACCTTACCAATCAGACTAAGGCCGGCGTGGCCTCTGCTGTACACAGAAGTTGTCTCCATTCTATTCGGTCCATGGCTGTCACTCGCCAGCCTCGCTGTTTGCGGAGGGTCCGCAGGTCGCCTCACTTACTCCTTCCATTTTTGCCAACTTTCCCAGTGACACTCCGGATTCTGTACACCTTTTGTGCACAATATTTCGACGTAGTTCCGCTGAAGGTCACGTATTTTGAAACAAACTGTTGGAAACGAGTAAACCGCTGCACAAGTGCGAAGATATAGTTACAGGTAAACAACAGAATGCAGACATAAAAAGAACTAGTTATCAGTTATGGCGAAATGGCAGCGATTTCCGACTGCGTTCATATTTGCTGAGGCAGTGTTTATATGAGCGAATCGTGTAGCCATTTCGTTTGTTTTTTACAACCCATAAAAGCATAACAGTCTCAGCTTTGCCCGGTTTTCTATTGAATGGGACTATTGTGGATTTATTGGTAGTTTACTGGTAAGAACATTACTGTATGATCGTATCTCAGTTCTGTTGCTCCGATAATTACGAAAAAAATAAATGTTTGTTCGATATACAGTATTTGAAAAAAAGCACTACAACACTATTTTTCGATTCTGACCGTTCGCTTGAAATTATTGAAGTGTTGATTCAAACAAAATGATGTTGGAAAAGTATTTTGCAATGATAATATTTGATATTTGACGCCGAATTTCAATTACCTACCTAGGTAGATTTAAGTATGAACCAAAAACAACATTTATCTTGATGATCGCAGTAAGCCGTGCTTTAAAACTGACGTGTTTTGCTTTTTCAGCGTCGTTTTCGCGAGAGAAAAAACAAACAATATTTCTTCAATCAACCTAAAAGTGAAATTACAAAATCTTCATACATTTTGCGCAGTGAATGTAATCGATTGCCTCGCAAATTGCGTTACGGTCGCGTTTCTTCAGACGGATTATGCAGCGGTAGTGCTCCGCCTCCGAATCCTATGGATCTTTGTGCACCAGAGAAGGAACTTGGTGAGAATACACTTTAACTATATTACACGCCAGAATCAAGAATGTATATGTTGTGTATTTTATAAAGTGTGAATCCTTTAGTCATGTGTAGATTTTCTTCCGGGATTATTGTACATAGGAGTTAACCTCAAAATGAAAGCATTTTTCATAGAGCTGTCACCTTCAATCTCCAACATATAAATCATCAAAGAAATGCAGGCAAGTTACTTCCATAAAAGCACTTTGCCGTCCGTAGGAGATTGATGGTGTAGACACATATACACATACAAACAAAACAAAATCAAATTGCGACACACACAAATATTCGGCAAAATTCGCCCGATCAACTAATCATTTTTAAACTTTCAGGGAGTAAAATAAAACATGTTATTTAAACACAATAGTTTCCCCTGTTTGTTTTATTAAATTTTAATTCTTTTATAAGTGAAGGTAGGCAGAGCTTGAAATAATAGGTCTTGTTTATTTGAAGAACAGTTTGAGACTAAAAAGCCAGCGCACAATAGCGCGTCCCACGTCGCGTCGCGTTGACGATTCATTTTGAGATAAGTATACTTCTCATAAAAGGCGTCGCGTCCGTCGCGTCGTTGTGCTAAAACGCCAAAAATGTTCTAAAGTACCAGCGTTCTCCCGCGTACGGCTTCTGTGACGCTTTGGTTTTGAGAAAATTCAAGTTTCAAGAATTTTGAATTCAATGCTACTGAAAATGTAATTTGGAAGCACTTAGATTGGAAAATCAAGGAATTTGAGTGTCCGTGGTCTTATAAAAACTTATAAAAATACTATACTTAATTTGTTCTAATCATGTTAGTTGTGTTCATATATTCTTTCTAGTGATTGCTGGAATAAAAAAATTAAATTGAAAGATCAGCACCATAAAAAAAATCTTTAAAGTTTCTGATAATGTTGCTTGTAGCTTTGCTGGATTGTATGTTTTATATCGGTATTATATAACATATGTTGACTTTTGAGTGAGTGAGAGTGAGTGAGATAGATGAATAAGTGCTTCATCGTCTTCTGCTAGTCATACATGTAATGTTAGAATTTTATTCAAACATATTCGATTAGAACTTTTAGTTACTAGTTTCATTACAATTATAATGAATTCACATAGAAATATAATCTGAAAGTGGAAAGATATAATGGATGGGTAAATCTAGAAACAACTCTTTCTTCGCACTTATAAATTTAACTCTCGAGCTGAGTTTCTTTGTTGGTTCTATTCCTCAGGTTGTTTCTGAATATTCAGCATATCAGATTACAAAAATTAAGAAATGCAAATTAATATATTCAAAGGCGTCTTTGTCAGTCTTAACAAATTAACAAATTAACAGTCTTAACAAAAGCAAGCAATTCTTTGACGATGCTTCAGAATCCTAACATCCCGCTCACACTACAACTCATATTACATGATATAGACTATCTTGAAATCAGCGTCTATACATTTAGTTTTCACTGGAAATAATGTTCATGGCATTTGATATCAAGATACTCTAAATCACGTAATATAGGTTGTAGTGTGAACTATATAGACCGGACAGCGCAAAATCATACAATCTGCCAACCCTGAAAAATGTCATAAATTTGAGCAATTGATCTGGCACCACTTGTATTTGTACAAACTTGAAGTAAATAGCGCACTAGGCTAAAAAAATATTCGGCTTCGATGTTGGTAGTTTGTTTTGATTCAAATTGAAGATATTCATTAAAATGCATAATAATGAATTGTTTGGACCGAAATTGTTGCAATACCTCGCGATGTGAATATTTTTATTATTATATCTATGTTTTATCTGCTTGCTCACATCTACGACATGCAGTTTGTTCACTTAGCATTCATTAAAATTCATTTTCAATGGATCACTGTGTCAAGCAGTTTTGGCGTGATTTTCCAACAGCGATTTCGCAAAACTGTACCAACAAATCGGTATTTTTTCTTGAAATTCACCTTGCTTACCACCTTTTCTAGTAGCAACCAGTGAAAAATTCTTAATATATTGTTTTATTTCAAAATTCGAGTGGTAGAATAACGTCATTTAAAGTGCTCGAATGCATTAATCTCAAAAACAAATTACCTCATTATCAAGCTCATAGTATATCCAAAGTGTATATAGATTCTGTTGTTTGAATTTTGTTTGATTGATGTTCTTCACTAGTTTTCATCAAATTTTTCATGCGCTATGGCTAGAAAACGTCGAATTTGTAAGTCGGGTCCTGATGCAGTTCATCGTAGATTCCGTTCAAGTATCATCCAATTCTGAGGGCCAGGAGGCTGCAAGAGGTTTTCCGGTATAAACTTCAAGTCTTTCGGCTTGCCATTTTCTGGTACTCGTAATTACCTCAAATAATGTAGCCATAGCCTCAACAACAGCTAAAATGGTTTGTACTACAATTTCAGGACTTATTGTACCATTTATAACAACGATAATTGATAGTGCTGTGGAATACACGTTGAAATGGTGGTCCTATGCTCGGCACTGTGTAGAGAAAGAATTTTGTTCATTTTAGTAATCCAAACGGCAATAAATAATACACCGAAAATCCACACATTTACTGAATATGTAAGTAGAAAATCCCTTATTTGTTCATAATTGGATTTTGTCAAAACAAAACTTGATCAAAATACTTGCTCCTTCAAAGTGAATCAAAACTTGACAGTCCGTTTGGCTGCATTTTTTGACAGGTCATTTGGCTGCATAATGGCCCAAACACAATGATAACGGCAACGAAAAACGGCAAAGCCCGATCTGAGTATAACTGTTTGTCGGAAAGAAAACAGGCTAGATCCAAGCCGATTCTAATTGGACATATCGAAGTCATTTGCAGTAACTGTCAAAATTACCGTTTTCCTTTCTATTTCCGTTATCATTGTGTTTGGGCGGTAAGACAACTGTTGTCCGGTCTATATACAGTGTCTATAGTGTGAACGGGGCATAATCTTAACTATTTCAAACAATAGAACACAGTTTCTTTGTTTTAAACTCATCCTTGGGAAAACAATTCGAGGCATTTCACATTAAACAACACGTAAAAAGGAAAGGGGTCTAACATGACTAACAAAAAATATGTTTTGTAGTTGCTAATTTGAAGTAATTTGGACTAGAGTGTGGGTGTAGATCTCAAACCCCGCAATTCCACATTTGCCTCAGCTACTCATTTACTTAAAATAAAAATGTTTCTATACTCTAGTTGTTATGTTTTGTATTCTCCGAGCGTGGAGTCAAGTCATGTTCTCATTCCTAATCTGCGTAAGCCACTCATTTTGTTCAGGCTGCTTTAAACTAGATGAAGGGAAATAAGGAACTCAACGCGTTCGGATTGAAATTAAACTAAAAATGATATGACGAATGTCATCACTTACTCCCCCTTGATTTCCGCTTCGGCTAACCCAACTGATCGTTGTCCGAACTCTTACTGAACCTGTTAGTTTTACGAATCTAAAGAATCTATCTTTAGAATCTAAAAATTTTAAAGAATCTGTTAGTTTTACGTGATGACCGCATATAACAACCATCACAACCTTTCACAATTTACCAGGGCTTAGGACCTGTAGCTAATGTTATCAATAGTGTCACATTCTTTCGGACATGCTACTATAGAGACCCATCATTAATTGCGGTGTTAGCCATTTATTCTATAGGCATAAACCCTTCTTGTAAGAAGGGGAAACACATTTCAGTTAAATATCTGCTAGTTTGCGAACGTCTGTACTTATTGAAGCGATTTTATTCTTTTGATGGGTAGTTTATATTTAAATGCTTGCACGATTAAGCAGGAATAGTTTCGTTTATTTGTCTGTGATTTGTGTATCAAAAACCCTTGCAAAAAAGCAGACATTATTCACATATTGACATACAATTTACATAATTGAAAAATAAATTTTCAGTGCACATTTAAAACAAAACAAATGATTCAAGCGGGCGCTTGGTTGACGCTGTAATGTGTGGTCTATAGCGTCTTGCGTGTCATGTGCGCGTTTTAGTACCAAACGCTGGCGTTGACAGCTGACGCGACGCTGTGCGCCGGCCTTAATCGTTTGGAAAAAATAACACTCTTAGTAACTAAGGGGTAACTAGGGAAGCCTACGGCGATTGCCTACTGTTGACACAAACGGTTGCGCCGGGTTGCTTCGTCTTCACCCCCTCTCAATCGTTTAGTCCAAGGGAACGTCGCAGATTTCGGAAACGGGAAGTATCTAACGCCTTAGTGAACAGATCCGCAAGTTGGTCCTGTGTGCTCCTAGGCTCGATTTGCAGTCGTGCTGCTTCCACGTGGTCATGGATAAAATGATGCTTGACATCGATATGCCGATGCAGCCACGGTTGTCCTCGTAGATAATGACGGGCTTTACCGTTATCTTCAGCTCTCCAAGGATCTGGGTGTAGAGCTTCCGTGCACGTGTTTTACATACCGTATTCTGCCGTTCATGGCGATTAGACGCCTTTTGGACTTTGTACGTGAGTAGTCCGTCACGTTTTTTCGCATCTTGTACGAAAGTTTTGGTTAGATCCAGTTTCTTCGACACATCTCGAACTGAAATGTGGGGATTTCCCTTGAAACCTCGAACTACCCGCTTGTTTCACCCAAAATTTCAATAGAAAATACCCAAAGGGTAAAAAGTTACAGCCACTCAAAAGTGGTGCAATTTGATTCCGTACAACCTTTAAAATGTTCAGTACATGTAAGATTAATACATAAGAGTGAAAATGCGCTCAAAAATGAAACTAAAACACGGTTACATGAACTTTTTTCACATACTGTACTGTCAATATAAAATTGTCCATTTCAAACTTACTCCAAATACAAATTTCACACTGGCGTACTCTAGCTGAGTAATCAGTTATATACCTTCGACTTTCATTCTGTTATGATAATGCTAATCCCAAGTCAAACATTGCCATAAAGTTAAATATCCTTCAACTTCGAAGACCCTTAGGGGCTCGATTTTCGCACTATGCCTTTAGTGAACCAGCAAATGTTCCGCCAGATTGCTATGAAACCGACCAATTTCCTTAGATTTGACAAGTCATTTGAATACGACAATTCAAGTTGGCAGCTATTGCTGTTTATAATACATATAACAATCATGTCCTTTCTCCGGGAACAACTAAACAAACGTCTTTATGATTCAACATATACGTTGACAGTTGTCCCAGAGTCATATAATCAAGCCTCAATAACAAAACAAACCTCCTCCCTCCGATGTCCCGATATCCCGAAGGACACCTTCAAAAATTTTATAACCTTCTTCCAGCCTACTATGTCGTCGTCGTCGTGATCGCCCTAGATTTCAATACTTCATGCCTACACTCGCCAAATGAGCATGCACCCAACCAACCAGAACGAGACACAAATACCCGAACCATTCGAATACATTTGTTATCCGATGATATCGGCGGATAAAAAAACAACAACCATCCGGAACTCTCTCGCCAGTATCAATCGAACGATTGGCCCTCGCTGTGCTGTGTAACCTCAATCCAAAAAAAAAAAAAAATCGGGATCACATCGGAATCCAATTTTCCACAGAACTGAACGCAGGCGACCTACTTCCTGAAAGCTGAAAGCGAAACATTTTAATTCTGAAAATTCAGCTCACTAGTTATCGGTTCGTGTGAAAACTTGAAAGCCGACTTTCCGCCTATATTTGCGAGCGCAGTAGGCGCGGGTGAGGGTCTAGCTCCCCTTTAGCGCCGGTAAATGCAGAAAGTTGGCGCTATAATTTCCTTTTCAACGCTACCGTGTGCGACGTCAGACGAATGTATAATAATTATTGCTTGCAAGCAGCGAAAAGTGAGATTCTAACTCTAACAAATCAACACGACTGAAGGCGCGACTGAAGGGATCAGGGAAGAGGTGTGAAAAATGGAAAACCAAAACAAAGAGCGATGTAAATCTGAACGGTAGAGGCAGGTGCAATCTAGATCCGAGACCAGTAGTTCGACTTGGGAACTCGAAAGTGGTGGCAGAGGCTGGGCTGGACGCTCGCCAGGAAGTCTTCGAAATTTTAGTGGGTAACCGTGGATATTGGTGAAGCCCAGTCAAACTGTGTGTGTGTGTTTGTTTGTGTGGGTAGTGGTGGGAATAAGTTTTCTGGCGGTGAACTAGGCTACGCGTGTGGATTGGTTGAAGGTAAGTCCCCGTGTCAGTCACAGTTGCAGTCATCATTCTTGTCATAATAAAGTAATTAGTTGCAACACGACAGACAGGAAAAGTGCAGCTTTTCAGGATTCTGTTTTTCTGTAGATTCATTGCTAATTAAAATTCTTCAAGTGTGGTGGCATGTCTCGTGTTGTTGATGGACTTTGAAGAGCGTTAACATTTCACGCAAAGTATGCGCTCAGAAAGTTTGTAGAGCCTTATTTAGTAAGTAAATCGTGTGCAAATACTATTACAAACTATGTTCAAAATTTAAATGTTGTGAATAAACTTTTTTAGACATGCTGTACATCCTGTTACATATGTCCAAATAATACTATATTTGAAATCTTGTGCCTTGCGTTTATAATTTACAAGTAAAATTCCTCCAACTAGGCTTTTATGCTGCAAAAAACGCTCCAATCTCATATTTCAAGCAGCACTGAATACTTCAGTGGAGAGGTAGAGGTTTATCAAAGACAAAAAAAATGAAATAACGGGTGGCACCTAAAATTTTTGAATTTCTTTCTCAAGCTGTCAAAAAAAGACAAACATACGTGAAGAAGATCTTATTTATTGAAATTAAAGAGGCATTGTTCATTGTTGAAAAACATAAGTGAATATTCGAAAACGATCCGTAATCGGCTGTTCGGTGAAGTTTCCGTTTGATGTCGGAACAGGAGCGATGTACGGCGTTCATGTCAACTTTGCGAATGCATCTCTTGATTTTACCAATCAACTGTTTGCAATTTGTGGTTCTCCAGTTATTTTTGTACACCAAGGAGCTCAAAATTCCAAAGATTGGGCGACACAGATTGGGCGTTTTGGTACACATCTGAATTGATAGTCAAAACCATGACTTAGAAATACCTCTCTCGGAAATGGCAATGCACAGCATCACTTTCTGTTCAAACTTATGTTCAAACTTATATTTTATGTTCGGAGATGCAGTCGAAATCCGGACATACGAAAAATATTTTAGAGAATGTACAGCATGTTTTTAATTCACACACACTTAGAAATTATGATTTTTAAATGAGACGTAATTCATGTTTGTAAAAAGTCCGGGAACGTAAACAAAGATTTCGTGTAAAATTATGTCTCCTGAAACCGACACATACGCAATTCTATGGAAAATTGGTTTGATTGAATTAAGTTTCTCATCTCTTTCAACTCATTTTTATGTGCGAAAGGACGGTCCCAGGGGACAGAAATTTACATGACATTTTGGTAGTGTGTATTATTTGTTTCACTTTATAGATAAATGTGATACTCAACACAACTGCATATAGATTTCTATGGATTTATTTCCATAAGCTGTTGCGCGCTCATTCTTATTCACTCCTTTCATCAATCTTTGCACGGTGTCCTTGTTAATTTTCTTAGAAGCAGTAAGCCACTTAGGACGAATTTCTTGGATCGTTGAGGTTTCCATTGACAATTGACCAGTATGTTTCAATCGGGCGGAACTGTGGACAATTTGGTGGATTATAGTCCTTGGGAACGTAAATAACGTTATTTTGCTCATACCAAGTAATTGTATCTTTAGCGTAATGACAGCTGGCCAAATCTGGCCAGAACAAGGATTGAGTCGCATGCTCTCTCGGGAGAGGTAAGAGCCGCTTTTTGAGGCATTTTTGCCGATAAATCTCAGCGTTTTCGGTACCTGTGGTTACGAAAATCTAAGTTAATCCCATAGGAACACATTGCAAGCCAGACCAGATATTTTTCAGGGAATTTGGTTTTATACATCTGTTTCAGATGTTCAGGGGCATCTCTTCGGTTAGCTACAATGTAAAATTCTGTTTCCGAGAGATTATTTGAATTTTTTGAAACAGTATGTTTCGTCATCCACGACAACACAATGGAATTTTGTGAAAAGTTGTTCATAAAGCTTTCTGGAGCGTTTTTCTGCCGATTGTTGTTGCTTTGCTTTACGATCTGGATACGTTTGAGCTTTGAAGGATCTCAAACCAGCCTTAGACTTCACTTTTTGCACAAAACCGGTTGACAACTTTTTTTTCGCAACTGTCCGTGTTGACACCTCCGGGCATGCCTGAAAAGCATCAAGGGATCTTTTCTCCTTTCTTGTGTTGCTTTGTCCATGTTCACCACCACTTTCAGTTTTCCTTTCGGCAGAAAAATCCTCTTTATAACGTTTAATCACATCTGCAACAGTTGATTTTGGCACATTTAACGGTTTTGCGATGAATCGAGCAGTAGAATTGATTTCCGGAACGCTAGTTCAGACGGCACCATCTTGAATGCAGAATGCGCTTCTGTAAACAATGTGTGTGATTCACGTTTGCTCAATTCCATTTCGTAGTGATTTGACTTGGAAACAGGATAAATATTTTCACCGGATTTTGGTGTAAACGGCCTTTGGTATCGATCGTTTATAAGAGGTCAAAAACGGGAAGTTATTTTCGTCGTTCAAAATAAAACATTTTCCGGAATATTTTTTTTTATCAACCAGTGGCATTGAGATTTCAGCGTCAAAATCTGTTTCTCAGTGTATTAAGGGACTCTTGTCTTCTATCGGCACTTTATTCCGACTCTTTTCAATGTTTTGCAGATGTACTGCCGAGAACAGTTGAAATTTTTAGCGGCATCCCGTTGGCTCAGAGAATCATTTTTGTTGAAGGCACGAGAATGGAAACAAAGTCCTATTGCGTCGATAATTTTGGCTGGCCTTCCACTACCTCACCTACAAGTAGTTGTCGGGGATCATAGGGTATGGTAAACAGCCGAAGCCACAACATTTTCGGTTTTGCCGCTTTTTTGTTGTACACTTTTTGCCGAGATTTCTGTGAAAGAAATCTCCATTCGTAGAACCGAAGAATGCGAAGATTCTATGCGACGATTATTGACGACGACTTCGTTGGTTGCTTCCTGTGTTAAACTCTCTTAACGCACCGAATGCACTTGCTACCACCTTGGGTTCAACAGGATACTCTGCAACTAGATTTTTGTAAGTTGTTCTCGAGGTAAATCGAGCTTTTCGAACACCCAATCAATGGAAAGGACAATGCATGGAAAATGTTCTTTGGGAATACGGTTAGAAAAACGAATTTCACCACTTTTGCCACTAAGTCACGAAACTTCTCTCACGATCGCACGGATTAAACAACACCGCCTTGTGCACTCTCTAATGTAATATTTCGTACTAAAAACTACTATTCACAATTCTTCTAATTCGACTCTATCTACAGTGCGCAATAACCACTACAAGTGGACATCGTTTTGTGTTGGGCATACGCACTACTCTACTCATTTATCTGGTATCACTAGATTAGAGTGATGCAATTTAAATTTTAGATTGGTTTCACTTATTGTATTTGGGATTTAAGTTTTTGTTCAACTTTAGGATTTAGGTTAAAAGTTAAAGTTCAATTTAGTGTAGGTTTAATTAAATTCGAACTAATGTAGATTTTAGACAAGTCCTAATTCATTTAAGTACCAATCAGTAGGGTGGGGCTTATTTGAAAAAAATAATCGGGCACATGTTTTCCCATGTGGAAAATGATCTTTAGGGTCCATCAGATGACATACTAAAATTTCAGATTTTTTCGTTAAGGTTTAGAAGTGCCGAAATGGGCCTAAGTGCCAAGCGTCGAACGGTAGCAAATATCGACCAAAACAGATGCATCTATAAGTAAACACGTAATTTTGTGACTCTTAAGGGCAAAAATGTTGTCGGTTTTGCGGTATCTCGCATCGCTTTTGAGATATAAGCCTCAACAATGAATGTGTGTTTGCACTTACGCCAACATATTTGAACCACCGCAAGCAACATCTTTGCTGTACATTTACTGAAAAAAGCAGAGAGAAAGAGAGCGAGAGAAGGAGGGAGATTTAGAGAGAGAGAGAGAGAGAAAGAGAAAGAGAAAATGATCTTATAATTGAGAGTGCACATGGATCTTGAACATATTTAAACGTATCATATTTGCTACCGTTCGACATTTGGCACTTAGGCCCATTTCGGCACGTCTAAACCTTAACGAAAAAATCTGAAATTTTAGTATGTCATCTGATGGACCCTAAAGATCATTTTCCACATGGGAAAACATGTGCCCGATTATTTTTTTCAAATAAGCTCCACCCTAACCAATCAGGCTCTCCTCTTTGTTAGACTTGATCAAGCTTAAATAAGCACTGATTATCCTAATCATGCCATTGTATGAAGGGCCAAAAACGGATTGGGTGGATCGATAGGCTACATCACTTTTAATTATCCACAGGAGTATAAAGAATCTGCTTCCAACAACAAGATTGAACAGTTGGTCAAGCTATCTATCATGAAGATTCCACAATGATCGGGGAGAAGTGCCCACCCTCTATTCGCAAACTGTTAGCAATGGGGAGTTGGCATTCTTACTCTCCCTATCCAGAGTGATTCGATTGCGTGCCCTGGTGGTCCCTACCGTTCTGATGAAATATTTATATACAGTGATCATTCGCTAATTGCAATGTCTTTATTTGCAAGTTAACTAATTGAAACGTGTTGTAACTAAAAAGCAATTATCTGCCATAAGCAAATTTCAACCAGTAATCTGTCATTCAACTCAAGGAGATTACCAATGGCAATGAAAAAAACAGGTTTATTCAACATCATTGATTTATCTCTACATTAAAAAGTGGGATATTACCAAAACCTAACATTTCTTTGCATAAATAACTTAGGGAAGCGGAACCTATGCTCACCATAGTACATATATCCATCAAATTCTGCAGCCATCCAACTTCAAACGTAAAAAGATGTTTAATTTCTCCAATAAATGGACGCAGTAACCAAGAATATACAATCCTGGCAAATAAAATTAGGTCTTGAATATAATTAAAAGGTACAAAAACGTTTCGGAGACTTAAATTTCGTAAAAATAATGACTAGTCAATCATTATTCTCAAGAACCAAGCACAGCATAAGTTTTCTCTTGTATCTACCTTTAATAGCATTTATTACGGATTGGTCCATTGGTTGGCGTTGCGATGTTACATTGGGTAGTAAGTAGATCACTTGTATAAGTCGTACAATTGTCCAATACTAGCAATAGGCTTTTGGTTCAATATTTTTTTCTGCAGAATACTTACGTACCTCCGGGAGGAACTCTTCATAAAATCACGTTCGAAAAAGTTGGCGTGCAATCAGACTTTCTTCGAGTTCGGAGTCTTCGAGGACACAGTAAGCGACTCCTTCGAATATCAGAAGAGCTCTCTTGGGTTCGTTGCCACACCAATTAACAATCATTTTATCCTCATTGTGCCATCTACGTTACAACATTTGCACTCCAAAGTTCATGAAAGCGCAGAGTGATGAAACGTTTCATTTCTCATCGCGAAAGATCATTTGTTTCTCGAAGTAATTTAAAATGTTCAACTAATCAATTGCTCAACTCTATTTAGTCTTCTTTTACGCGGCTTCTTGTCGGCAACTTTCCGGTGCCGGTGGTGTAGTGGTAATCGTAACTGCTATTTGGCACCCCTTGGGTCTGGGTTCAATCCCAATCGAGGTTGGTGTTTTTTCTGAGGCGAAAAAATCTGGTCACCCTTTCTTGGTGGTCATGCGTTGATGAGTGCGATATGTGTAGGGTCCAGGTGGTGGGGTCGTCTTCCTGGCGTCGGTGGTTGTCTCCTCGTTCCCTCTGAAACGACCATATACCGATGCCGAGTGGGCTCGTGGTTACAATGGCGAAACTGAAAACTGCCAGAGGTAATGCGTTGCCAACTACTTATCGTCATTTAGAAGAAAATCCGATATCTCTACACGGCCAGCAATTGTACTCAATATGAGAGGCCACTTTACTCAGGGAACTGTGACTGAGTTTCGTAAAAAGGGCAGTCACTTAGTGACTCTACTGTTTACGAAACTGAGTCGAAGCGCCCATGCGAATGAGTAAAGTGACCTCTCAAATTGAGTACAATTTCTGGCCGTGTAGAGATATTGGAGAGAAAGAAGAAAGAGAAAGACCGTAAAGTATGGTTATACTGGTTCCCACCAGTGTGGAATCATGGTTTCCCAAATTATGGGATTTACATATTATCATTGTTATGTTTGTATCCTCCGTATGTGAAGTAACTATTATGATTTAGAAGGAAATCACCATGAGGCCGATCATCACCATGAAGCCTCAAGAGTGGACAGTAATGTTTGCTAGAATGAAAGATATGAAGAAAAAGTGTTGATAGTTCCGTCAGTGTACGGCAGGTTTCGAAAATTGAATAGAAGTATTGAAAATTGAACGACGGGCTTGGATATACTATAAGTCTTCCTGGTGTGACGAACCAGCCTCAGGCTGAAATTCGCTGCTGATGTGGTGAATTCCTTCCTGTATATTTACGCCAAGTAACACAACCTCCCTCCTGAGTCACTTAAGAAGTTTTCAAGTACAAATTTAAGACTAATAATATGTTCTGAACATGATTTGAATACCATGCTACAAACATGATGACGTCTTATCTAGGTATTTGATAGCATCACAATAACAATTAGGTTATAATCAAGTGGAATAACTTGACTTAACAAAGTATACAAATTTGAAAATAATATTTGTTTGTGATTTCTCTTTATACACAGCTTATGACCAAACAGGATCGCCAATTGGCTAAATCGAATAATAATAACTTTTAACAAACTTTTAACAAAAGAGAAAGTCGACGAAAAGAATCTGAATTTTACCTTTATTTCTGCAAATAAAAAAGTTAGATTTTCGATTTCTCTGAAAATAAGGACCACCCTTGTTTTCGTTCACACCAATATAAGCGCCTTGTTATTAGAAACAACTTTGTGGAAGACAATTTTGCTCCACATCTTTCTGGACCGTTTTCATAGTTATTTTCTCTTGATCAAATCCAAATTTAGCATTCTCTAAGGAAGAGGAGCTTTATCTCTATTCGCTGATATATTCAATTAGAAGGAATTGTATTCTACTTCCGATAAATTAGCAAACGAAGTGTTTATTTACAAAAGTAGATACGCCCTAATCAAATGTTGGCGCTGAATTGTTTCATTGGATCTTCTTATTGTTCTAATGCTTTGATTTTCTGTGGGCATAAAACAAGAGAGTGGTAAGTTTCATTGTCCAGTTCGACTACTACGTTCTCAGAAAAATGTCTCCGCAAAGGCAATCGAAGCGCACCCATAAGAATTTCAAAGAGTTAGATTTTAAGAGTTGATAGATTGTACAACTTCATATGTACCCAAATACGTAAATTGCCTATTTCATTAATTATTAACCATATGTGTTATGATATGTATTAATTATTTGAATAATACCATTATTACTATACACCTTTAATGTTACTTTAAACCATTTAATGTTACTTTAAAGATGTTTTAAAAACATCGACTTAAGTCATGTATACTAGAAGAAAACATGAGTAACGCCCAAAATGCAAATGCTTTGCGGCAACT
This sequence comes from Aedes japonicus, assembly GCA_034211315.2. Classification (NCBI taxonomy): domain Eukaryota; kingdom Metazoa; phylum Arthropoda; class Insecta; order Diptera; family Culicidae; genus Aedes; species Aedes japonicus. The sequence continues at coordinate 27,060 of JASCZW010007075.1, read as the reverse complement.
TTCTCTCAGCTTCTTTATGACTAAAGATGTTCATTATTTCATTCTTTATACTTCTATTGAGTTTTACACCAACCTAACATAACCTCGCAAAATGAATCGGATGAATTTTTTTTGACAGGAGTCCGTGGTTTGTTTATTTGATTTGTTTGAATTCGAAAACAAACAAACCACGAATACCTGTCAAAGCTGAATTCCATTCATCAGTATGAACCACACGTTCACTAGTGACGTCATCTTGCAAAATTCTATACAACAACATTTCTAGATTACAGATCAAGAAGATGAATTTGAAATGATTTGGGTTCCCAACTTCATAACTTCTTGCCATCCATTAGGATTATTTTCTTTTTTTCCCTCGTAGTTTTCAAACTCAGAAAAAAATAATGAATTTTAACAGGCGCGTAAAATTTCCCCCCTGATTCCAAGGCAAAGGAGCCGTACACTCCCGCTACACTTTACTCAATTTTTGAGTACAATTGTATGCTATCTCTTTTTCTCTCACGGAAATGTTACTCAATTTTCGTAAAAAGTGGATCTACTCAAAAATTGACTTGAACCACTTTTTAACGAAAATTGCGTAACATTTCCGTGAGAGAAAAAGAGATAGCATACAATTGTACTCAAATATTGAGTTAAGTGTAGCGGGAGTGTAAACAATTAAATTGTTTGCAATTTTTCATGTGCTATACAACAAGGTTTGCAATCTTTCATGCAACAAACTAGATTCAGGCGTTATTTGGCTCAAATTAACGTGAAGTATTCCATGAATTTCTGCCGAATCTAGCATCCCTTTATGTTTATAAGATAACGTAGAAAATTCAATGCTTCTTTTTATCTGTGTACTCACTACTCTGACCTCTGATTGGATTGCAGTTCTTTGCCAAAAAGCTTTCCATAAACAATCGAAATAAGAGTAATGAAGTATGTCACACGGCAGCATCTAGTATTCAATTAACGAAATACTCCATTATTAATGTTACAAATGGAAATATTACGCCATAAACCACGTGATCCAATGCTTGTCAAACATGGATTGCAATTTATCGATTGATATGGGCCGAACTTTTCCACCTACGCCAAACGCGGAAACAGGTGCTACCTAAAATAGTGCCACGCTATCGCACCAGACCGGGTACAATTTAACACACGCTCATCACATTGTACCCTTTCGGAAAGGATATGTAGATAGTTCGAGCCCCAGCCGATGCACTTCCTCATGCATTGCCACATGGGCCGACGTCGAAGTGAGAAGCCGCAACTATATCACCCGTCAACGGCACGAGGCACCGAACAGGAATTGCGTCACACCCCCAACATTCTTCTAGGCATAGTTTGTACACTAATCGACTGCAAACATGCGCCGACCTGACAAACAATCCAGCAAGTTAGCAGGAAGCGGAAAGAGAAAGTATTAAACTTTTTTTTGTTTTGTTTTGTTCTATTTCCAGCAACCGGAAGGCGCGAGTAAACTCAAACAGCAGCAATCCTCCGCCGGCAGTGGCCGCAGCTCGTCCCTCGCCCAGCGTCGCGCTCAGTTCCAAGCGAATCGGCAAAATTCCGAAACCGCCGAAAGACGCCCGCCGCTGGTGCGGGCTATGTCAGCTCCGATCCGACCGATAGACAACGATTCCAAGTTCCTACAGAGTAAGAAGAAGTCCCGGAAGAAGAAGATTTTGCGGTATGGTATTGTGGGGGTTGAAGCGAATTTTGGCCAATTAAAAACATGATCCTTTTTTTCTCCAGTGAACGTGACGAGATCAACGAGTGCGATGAGGACGACTTTGACGAGGAGGCACTCAAACTCAACAAGAACCCGCTCGTCGCACCAGGTGCCACGGGAGCTCCACGGTCACGGTCGGTGCTAGGGGCAGCGCGTGACATCGAAACTCTCGTTTCGCTACTGAGCTCCGGGGGAAGCGACTCGGAGAAGGAGGACACGGTCCCCTCGAACGGAGCAGATCCCACCGGAAACGGTGCGATCAATTTCAATATCAACATCGGCTCGGCACTCAAGTCACGTGCCCCAATGCTCAAGAAGGCCGGCAAATCGGGTAGGTCACGTGAGGCTGGATGGTTGGAAGGGAAAATGCATTCCGTGATTAGTTTCGTTCCAGGAAACCGAGCTGAAGCAAACCGCCGGACTCAACCGGGACTACTACCAGCCGGGTCATCGCAAGCCACCGTCGCTGCAACCATTTGCCAATCGAATCAGGAGAAGCCAACAGCTGGCCAACACGTTGAATGCGTTTCAGAAGAAAAAGTGAGTTGACTTTGGCGGGATGGGAGCAGTCAGTGCTGCGAAAAGTGTTTTAATGTTTAACGCGGAATTTCGGGATATTCAAATAACATTCACTAGACTGTTAGACGGAATTTGTAGAAGTAGTCTAGTGATACAAATTCATCATTGGCCATATTTCAAAGTTTATTTTCTGAAAAAAGCTATCGGTTGAGAGATCTTGGTTTAAATCCAGAATATCCAGACCAGTGCTGTTAGTAGTCATTTCGAATCCGTTGGAATAATTAGGCTGCATGAAGAAACTACGAACTTTTGAGTTAACTCCAGCAATTGGGTCCGTGCAGACTGCTCTGCAACCGATTTAGCTGCTTTTGTCCAAGATTTTCGAAATTTTTCAAATACAACTTGCGAACCCGGGTTTTAGCCGTCACATTCTTTTTATAATTACGGTTCCGTACAGTTTTCACCTTGAACGACTTCATTCACAAAATTTGGGGTCATTTTTATTTTTCTAGCCGCAGTACGTACCGGAAGATCTGCTCTCATCTGCAATATTTGCTTCACCTTCGCGTCCTTCTGGTGGTTTCTGAAATCCGTTTTTGTTCCGCTCCTAGCCTTCCTGGCTGTTGTCAAACGTGTATCGAAAGATTTAAGAACGTTATGGAGAGTGCTTGAAGGAAACCCAAGCTTTTCTACAAGTTTTCTTACTGACAGATCCGGATTTTCATTGCGATCTAACTCAATTGCTTTTCGCACTTGTTCTTTTTTCGACGCCATCTTCGATCTTGAAGTTGAAGCTTGTAGTATCCACCAATAATTACCGTCAAACACATGATAACGGAAACGGACGGAAAACGCAAATTTTGACAGTTGCTGCAAATGACTTCGATATGTCAATTCGAATCGGCTTGAATCTAGCCTGTTTTCTATCCGCAAGCAGGTATACTCAGATCGCTTTGCGTTTTCCGTTTCCGTTATCATTGTTTGGGCCATTAGGCTTAGATACGTTTAACGCACACTAGACCGTCATTTCAAATCAAATAAGTGCAAGTAAGAAGGCAAATCGTTTGGAGGAACCATGATTCCTCTGCATGTGTCAGAAAGGGAAAGGTGATTAAACGTCAAAAAGCATAATTGATTTTACACAATGAACAGACGTCATTGGCTGTTCATCGTTAGAAAAGACAACATCGTTTCAGATAAAGTTTGTGATTTCTTTTTTAAACGCGTCGAAATATTAAATTGAACAAAAATTAAGTTTTGATAATCTTATAGTAAAAGAGTGCTGTATATAGACTAGTGTTAAGTTTTGATTCCTATTTATAGATTTTAGGAAGATAAAACTAAAAAAGCAAATTCCATTCGCATTACTGTTTGGAGTACAGTCGATTGCTGGTAAGAAAAGGCGAATGGATCTTGACGACGGGGATGGTCGAGATGGGGACAAGCAAATCAAAACAAGAAGATATAGAAAATGGCGTCGACAATAAGAGAAACAGGTTAGTGCACTGCGTGAACACCAATATCAGAACAGGTCAATTTTAATATGGCAGTACTCAAAATGAAATAAATGAAGGTACATCCATGAACACAGACATACAACATACAGTAGGAACATCTTAAAATACAGTAGATAACACAACAGGGACTGGAACAGGAACAACAAATAGAGTGAATAGACAGGCAAAAGACAGGACTGATGCGAAATATAATGATGGTTGGATAAAGAACACGGATTATACAACATTTATTATCGAACAGGAGAAAAACGAAGACTCAATTAAAAAGTATCAAGACAACAAAGACAGTTACCCTCACCCAATGGAAGTAGCAAAGATGCTTGCAAACATCAAAGTAAATAATTACGAGCAAATGCAATCGGTAGGTAGAAGGAGATTTCAACTCACGTATAATAAACGGAGAGTCGCAGAACTACTGATAAATTCGAAATTGTTAAATTATAATTCAATTATAAGGTATACGTTCCAACTATGTACAAACAAACGATAGGAGTAGTTAGAGATGTAGCAAAATCTTTAACAGAGAAGGACATAATGGATAATTTGTATAGTGGTAATATCAAAATAGAACAGATTGAACGAATAATGAAAATGACACCTGAAAAGAAGCTAGTTCCAACATTTTCGATTAAAGTATATGCAAAGGGCCAGTATCTACCACGATCCGTAGAAATTTATGGAATAACTGTTAGGTGTGAGCCATATATCTTTCCTTTAAGAATATGCTATAAATAATGGAGGTATGGACATGCACAGAAGACTTGCAAGGCAAATACCGTTAAATGCTGCATTTGTGGACTAAAACACGAAGAAAAGAATTGCAACTCAAAAACAATGAAATGCATAAACTGTGGAGGAGGCCATAAGGCATCAGATTGAAATCGTCCCGAGAGAGATAGGCAAGACAAGATAAGAGTTGAAATGGCAATGAATAAAACATCTTACTTTGAGGCACAGCAGAAATATCCGAAGAAGCACAAGTCAGTGTAGAATAGAATCGATCTGATCAGGGACTTCCCAAGTCTGCTAGAACGAGAGGTACTGAATAAGAAGAGTAACAACAGTGAGGCAGGGAACTTTTACAAACAAAGTTGGAAGAACATAATTACGAACGAAAATCAAACGCGAGGAAGGCCAACGAGAGATACGAAACTAGAAATTAGAAGAAAAATTAGTATTTTCCATTTACTTCCAACTACCTTTGCTTATCTTGACAGATACACGTATTTCGTCTACAATGTGCAGACTTCTTCAGTGTCTCGTACTAATAACTCGACGACGAGAGATACGAAGATCATCCCCCAACAAAATAAATTTCCACAAGTTGACAAGTATGAAAAAGCCACATATTTTCAGAGACAATCCTTTTAAAACTACAGAGATGGAATAATTCATACATCAAATTAAACAAGAGTTAATAGTACAACTGAACTTGACAGGAATAGTCAAAAAAAAAACCCAGGCCATCCAAAACATCATTCTTAAAAACACAGAAAAAACTGAAACAATAGAACAAGACCTGCTATTAATAAATATATGCAATCAATTAGAATACATAATAAACCCGAACATAAACTACGATACACAACGAGAAATGATCTTAAACACACACACACACACACACACACAACAATGGATTATACTAAACTTAGAAAATTAAAAATAATACAGAACAATGTTACAAGTATAAGACCCGTGGACACGCGGGAACTTATCAAAAATTTCCTACAAAAAGTAGCTGTCGATATAGCAATATTAAGTGAAATATGGCTAAGGCCAGAAGAAAACTTTAAATTTACAGGTTATAATTTCTACAAGAAAGCGAGACTAACTGGTTATGGAGGAGTAGGCTTCCTTATTAGAAATGAAATAGAAATAAAAGAATTCAAGTTACCTTCAATAGACCCAATAGAAGCAATAGCAATAGAAACCCTGAACACCATCCCCAAAATGCTAATACTATCAATAAACATACCACTCTTGCCTGTAAACAACAATGATATTAAAAACCCTTTAAAACAACTATTAGATACAATCGAACAACAAAATAAACCAATAATTCTCGCAGGAGATTTTAATGCTCAGAACAAACTATGGAATCCACTTCACCAAAACTGTACAAGAGGGGAACTTTTATATGCTGGAAAATAGAAATTACGTTTTATTAAATGATGGAACGAGTACACTAATTAAACCACCAGACACAATCCCCTTCTAATCTAATCTAATCTAATCTCACACTAACGCAGCCAATTCTTGAAGGCATCCTGGAAAATGATGGTTTCTTGAATACATCATTTTTCTTGTCATCGGCCAGGCCAACTGCGTAGTATGTGCCGCAGAGAGGATTCCAAGAAACAGAGCGATTCCAGAAAGATCTAAAATCGCTCTACTACTCTGAATCAAGGGAAGGAAGAAAGCGTGGACCTCCCGTACCAAACGCTTCCATGTAGAGTTAAACAATGTGATAATTTGTTCTTTATCGTTGGGAGCATAGATGCTAGAAATATTAGTTTATGCTCCTTTTGCCTGTGGGTGAACTTTTGGCATTTGAACCAAAAGCCTGGCAATAATTGCCAAGGTTATAGCGCCTTATCTCGCTCAATGGGGGAGGGGTAAGTGGGCCAAAACTTACGACGATGGCTAAATGCGAAGCTGAAAATAACATAAAAATATTGTGAAGGGATGTTATAATATAAAATGAGAATAACATGTGAACTGTCTGCATGTTTTTCGATTGTAGTCCTGCTGCAATTGTAGATGGACTTGCATTATCATTGCAATGAAGGAAAAAATTAAAATTTTCATACAATACTCGGGAATTCCATGGATGATCCAAAAATTATGTACCGTATAAGGAATACTTACATTTTTCGTGGTAGGATAAGATTTCAGCATGCTACCTTACCGGGGTCACGCTGCCTACATTGCCTTGGTGCGACTGCTACCTAATGTATAGTTGACGCGAAACAGCGTTTCTCACACAGCCGCTGGATGCCAGGACACACGCTGTTTGAGCCGCACCTCCTTGGTGGACAGACGCTCAGCACGCACCTCCTCAATCTAGCTGAAGTCAGAAGGACAACAGTGCCCAGGCTGCACTACCAGCTAAGTACGCAACCCTTAGCTGGCGGTCTTTGTCATCTCTTGACCCGTGGAAGCATGAGGTAGGAACTTGTGAGGACCAGAGCTATGTTGCGGGGTCGCACGCTCCATCGCAGTTGTCGACTCACCATTTTGCAGCCCAACCACCAGACACAATCCCCTTCAGCAATAAACCTCACCTTTGTTTTGCCAACATTAGCATGTAAATCATGTTGAATTAACCAGTAAATCAGTGCATAGTGAATACGTGATTGTAATAATGTTGCGAAAATATTGATACTTCGGTATATTTCACTGCTCTTAATATGAACTTTTTATATTTGATTTATCTTTGAATCTTTAAGCTCCAGAATATATGATTTTTATAGCAATTTGGATTTTTTTATTGAGGTTTTGATACTTCAAGTTTCTAAAAAATTTTAATCTTAAAATTTTTAGATATTTTTTTATTTTTATTCTCAGATTTTTCGATAGAGGAAATGACGGATTTGACGGGTTTTTTTTCTATTATTTTAAGTTTTTTTAGAGCCGATTGCACTCATAATTTGCCAGCAGATTGACTGAATGCTGTGGCCGAGTATCAAAATATCAGATTTTTTAGTTTTTAATATATTTAAATTTTGGATTTTTAGATTTTTAGATTAATAGATTTTTAGATTTTGATATTTTATATTTTTAGATTTTAAGATTTAAGAATGATTTTAAGATTTTAAATTTTAAGATTTTTAGATTTTAAGATTTTATGATTTTTAGATTTTAAGAAATTTAAATTTTTAAATTTTAAGATTTTTAGATTTTTTAATTTTTAGATTTTTAGATTTTTAGATTTTTAGATTTTTAGATTTTTAGATTTTTAGATTTTTAGATTTTTAGATTTTTAGATTTTTAGGTATTTAGATAATTAGATTTTGAGATTTTTAGATTTTTACATGTTTAGATTTTTAGATTTATAGATTTTAAATGATTTAGACTTGAAAAATTTTAGATTTTTAGACTAAAGGACATTTAGAATTTTAGATTTTAAAATTTTTAGATATTTAGATTTTTAGATCTTAAGATTTTGAGATTTTAAGATTTTAAGATTTTTGGATAACATATTGGATTTTTTTAATTTTTACTCAGATACTTAGATTTTTAGATCTTAAATTTTTTAGAAATTTGTTTTTAGATTTTTAGATTTAAAGATTTTAGATATTAAAAATTAAACTCTACTGAGCCCTTGCGGCACGTCAAACTAGCCAGTTCAGCGCAAGAATGTCCCACTTAGGGCCTGTGCATTAATCACGTAGTCTCATTTTTGACAGTCTTAACATTGCAAGTGAAAGCCAAACAGTTAATAGGGATAAGCATAAGGAAGCATGTTGGTTATACTGGTCCCCACCAGTATAATTAATGGTTACCACCAGTATCGCATCGCTTCACGGTGTTTCTCTCCGAGGTCTCTACGTTGGAGACGACGAGAAAAACTTTAGTGATCGTCAGTAGGTGCGAATCAAAACAAACCCAAAAAAGGAGAGAGTTCCTCTCCCATGTGCGCATCAGTAAACAGAGTGCACACAATAGATCGCTAGAATAACTATACAAGCCACAGTGGTACATGAGCGTCTTCCAACCGGACATTTTTGCCTGTTGAAGTGGCGGACTTAGTCCGTGCTTTAACCTACCCCGCAGTGGGATGTTAGGCAAAAATGTCGTTGGTTCGAGTACCACTGTACACATGCCCTTTTCGCTCAATTTTCCTAAAACATCTGCTATGTTTCCGAGCCTGCCGCACACTAGCGGAACTATCAAAAAACTTTCTCTTCATATCTTTCAATTCTAGCCAAAAACATTGTTGTTCACTCTTGGTGCCTCATGGTGATGAGCGAACATCTCCTTCAACATCATAATCGTTACTCCTCGCACGGAGAATATATAAAATAACAATTAATGTATGTAAATCATGCTAATGTAATAATAAGATCATTAAAATAGAAATAGATAATTCAGTTCAAGAACAACATACCAGAAAAGTTCCTAAATAAAAACCAAAAATAATTCTATACAACCTCAAATGATCCACTCAGCTGAAGATTTTTCTCCAATAATTACAGAACAAATAAAAGCATCAACATACATAATTAATGTAGGAAAACTCAAGAAAACACCAAAACCCTGGTGGACCAAGGAAATAGAGGGATTATTAATAACTAAAAATGCGAAAATGTCTGAATTTTTTTTAAATCTTAGAAAATCTAAAGCAAATCAAAATAAGCCAAAGCAACCCTGAAAAGGAAAATAAGAAGAGAAAAAAGAGAATGTTGCAAGGAGCTCATTAATTCCATAAATTCAGATATACCCCAAAAAGAGCTATGGAACAAGGTAAGGATGATAGGAGGGGGGCATCCAACTAAAAATAATTCAATCCTGCTGAGTGATCATTTTCTAGCAACCCAATTTATGGCACAAAATTTTCCACCAATATCAACAAACTTCCAATATAAACCTTTATTAACTAATCAAAACACAAAAATAATCTTTAAAGACATTCGGAAAATTATATACTCTAAAAAAGATCATTCAACACCTGGACCAGACCTTCTGTAAATTTGAATTTACAGATAAGATTAACCGAACTATTAAATGACGTTCTCAATTCAAATTTTTTTCAGAATTAATGCAACAGAACTATCTACCTAGACATACAAACTTTTTGGAAAAAAATGCATCTCTCAACAATTTTCATTTTGCTCAACTCAATAGTAACATAAAAATTACCAATTCATCAACCATTGAAAATAAAATCATAGTAAGTGATTCAATAGATAACTTGAAAAAATCAAATCTATCCACATCAATACAGAAGCAGATTGTTACAGAACTAATAAAAACAAAATATAAGAACACTTACCACTTATACACGGATGGCTCATTGTTAAATTCCATTCCTGGTTTAGCATTTACGATCCAGCAGAAAAAATGACCTTCAGCTATAGATTAAAAATAGGTTTCTCAATTATGAATACAGAAATAGTAGCAATAGTCAAAGCAATAGAATATGCACAAACCAATAATATTAAAGAAATAACATTTTTTTCGGACTCAAAGAGTACTTGCACACTACTGAAAAATCCCAGTGAAACCGACAACTACTTAATCAAACATTTGATTAGTTTAGCAGTGGATTCTAATATTAAAAAAAAATTACGAACAATGGATTCCAGGCCACATCACCTTAGTCGGCAATGACAGAGCGGATAATGCGGCCAGATTTGGCACCACTCGAAACACAACTGAACAGACTAATTTCACATTACAAGACTTAATATTGTTAAAAAGGAAACTATAAATATATGGCAAGACCAATACAGTCTGCCTTCTGTGGATAAAGGTAAATTTCACTTTGAACATGGTAAACAAATTTCACCAACACCGTGGTTCCAAAATATGCACTTAGGAACTTTAGACACGATAATATTATCTCGCATCAGATCCGGTCACAACACAACAAAAGAAAGATTAGCAAAATGGAACATAATACCGAATGACCGTTGTGACGTATGCTCGGTAACAGAAAACATTTCACATTTGCTTTATGACTGTCCAAAGTTTACTTCAATTAGATCTACATTTTTGATATTGTTTAATAAAATCCCTATCCAAAAGATCCTAGCAAAAAAAGACATGATGGAATACCAAGCAATAGCACAGTACCTAAAAACAATTGGAAAGAATGTTTGAAAATTTAATAATAGGTTAATTTTTATTTACCATCGTTTTATCAATCTTAACACTAATCTAATACAGCTACAATACTAGAGGTGCAACAAAACTCGCGATCCGAATTAAATTGATGCATTTGGCAACACTCTTCTTTCACAAGACTTGGCTTTATGGATCGATAGGTCTGAGCCAGATGACATTAAAAAAAAAATGAACAGACGTACGTTCATCAGTCTGCGCCATATTTCACGCATTGATGAAATATTTTCAGAGATTTACGAATTTAGAGGTGTTCAGATTTTGTCACGAACAAGCCTTACTAACTCAGCAGCTGAATTTATGAACATGATGTATGAAAAAATCGTAGCCGTTGACTTATTCTACATCTTTGTCCAACAGTAGATTGCTCTAACTTGTATATTGGAAAGCTTTATATTCAGTATCATATTGAAATTAAGATTTCAATAGGTCGTAAGAAACAAATTGCTATCATCAATAAAATCAAGGTCTTCAGAAGACATTCTGAGGGTGTTTGACCATACTGGCCTTTTAGGGTGACCCTCCGGAGTCCAAAATCCTCCGGAAAAGTGGCCATATTCAAATCGTGGCCATAACCTGGCCTGCAACACATCAAACTTGATGATTTTGCAAAACTAGGTCATGAAAAGACGTTTTTGGGGATTTTTGACCATACTGGCCACTTGGGGAGGCTCTGCGGGATCCGAGTTCCTCCGGGAAAGTGGCCGTATTCATATATTTTCCAAAACCTGGCTTGCGGCATATCAAGCTTTATGATTTTGCAAAAATAGGTTGTTGGAGGACATTCTGAGGATTCCTGACCATATTGGCCACTTAGGGAGACCCTGTGGAATTCGGATTCCTCCGGGAAAGAGGGCATATTAAAATCGTTAGCAGAACCTGGCTTGCGACATATCAAACTTCATGATTTTGCAAAACTTAGTCTTCAGATGACATTCTTGGGGTGTCTGACCATACGGGATCCGAGTTCCTCCGGAAAAGTGTCAAAAATTAAATCGTTTCCAAAATCCGGATCCGCGAGGCTCATATTATAAGATTTCGAGTCATTCAAAGTTTTTCACACAAAAATAATTCACACTATCGAACAAAACAAAAACAAAATCGAAAATCCCGTTTAGATATATGGTTAGAAATTCAAAGAATGTCATCCGAAGACAAAGTTTTGCAAAATCATGAAGTTTGACATGTCGCAAGCTAGGCTTCGGTAACGATTTGGATATGGCCTCTTTCCCGGGGAACTCGAATTCCGCAGGGCCTTTCTAAGTGGTCCGTATGCTCAGACACCCTCAGAATGTCTTTCGAAGGCAAAGTTTTGCAAAATCATTAAATTTGATATGTCGCAAGCCAGGTTTTGGAAAAGATTAGAATATGACCACTTTTTCCGAAGGAACTCGGATCCCACAGGGCTTCTTTTCGTGGCCAGTATGGCCAAAGTTCTCAAAATGTCGTTTTGTTGACCTAGTTATGCTTAATCATGAAGTTTGATATGCCGCATGTCATTTTTCGCATCTGAAAATATTGTGTCCACCATCCCTGGACAGGTACTTACCCCAGATACTCCCACCTTGGAATCCGAAACTACGGATGTTTTCCGAATAACCAGTGCAGAACCTCTAAACTAGGATTATTTTGGATCTATTGCAAAAACCGCATCAAAATCCGATGGCTAACGATGGGTTTCAGACAACACATTTCACATGTGAATATGTCCTGAACATCCTACACGATCGCTCGTAGATGGAGGACATCGTACTTCGTTAAAGAAAGTATTCAAAAAGGCGCTTGAGCGGGTGCAGGGAACGAGCTAAACCCGGGACCCGTGCGGCGATCAACTCGTAGCGCTACTGACTCACGAGTCTGCGACGCAACCATGCATAGGAAGGTCAAACCTAGCGATGGGAGGTCGCCGGTGTATTGCTGGACGATCGCCGACCTCCGGAGAATCGGCCTCCGAGCTAGAAGGAGGATGCAATGAGCGTGGTCGGACTCCGAAAGAAAAAAGCGGAGAGTTCGCTACTGTGCAGTAGTCACCCTGGACGTGAGAAATGCGTTCAATAGCGCCAGTTGGAAGGATATCACCAATTCGCTCCAACGTCTCCGGGTCCCTTGGCACCTGTATAGGATTCTGTGCAACTACTTCCAGAATCGGATACTGTTATACAACACAATCGAGGATCAGGAACGTGTTCAAGTCACCGCAGGAGTTCCGCAAGGTTCAATCCTGGGCCCGGTACTCTGGAACACAATGCATGACGAAGTGTTGAGATTGAAGTTCCCAAACGGAGTAGAGTTGCAGAAGAATTTTGTTCTGCAAACTAGTTAAAAAAATACTCTGTTAGCTATGGAGAATATAGAACAGGCATGGTTACGGACACAATGATGCTCTTTTTTCAACAGGGTGGAAAATCTGCATACAGACTCCTGAAGAACTCAGAGTGCGGGGATGAGGGTGCCAACTCCTCGACCCACTAAAATCCAACCCGTGCCTCTAGCCTTGGTCCCCGCCTCCCGGGACCACCTTGCAGTAATACTTCGGGGAGGGGGCTATTGTTCGTTATGCACCCGCTTATGTCTAACTACTTAGGGCTTTAGTTGTTAGTTGATCCCTCTGGCTTGTCGCTGGTCATTTCGCCATTTGTCTTGTACCTCTAGACAATCTGGGAGGCCGCCGCTTTTACCGCTTCCCAAGTGTCCTGTTCTTGACACATTCTCTGGACGAGATTGTCCGGGGTCGTGTTCCAACCGCTAACGGCCACCATGCCGTTCCTCGCGTCGTTGAAGCCAAGGCCAACTTTTGCAGATACTGTCTGAAGCAGCCGTGGCCTGACTTTGGCCTGTGAGTACTTTCGAGCTTACCGAGGTAGCTCTTTCTTAGTGTTCAGGGCGGTGACCCATGCCGATGACGCTTGCCAGGCCTGCGCTTGCTCCCGTGTACCGCTGAGCTAATCGGCAGCGCGGGATAATGCCGATATAGCCAAGAATCCTGGAGCTAATCCATCTCTCTACAATGGCGTTTGCTCCACCGCTCCGCGAGTCAGCGATAGCTACCCAACTGGTGCTATTGAACGCATATCGCTCGTCGATGGTGGCCACTGCACAGTAGCGACTAGCACCACGCGGCGCTCCATTCTTTCAGGGTTCAACCACGCTCTTTGCCTTCTAGCTCGGTGGCAGGTTCTCCGGAGGTCAGCAGTCGTCTCTGTCCACCAGTACACCGGCGACCTTCCATCCCTAGGTTTGACCTTTCTGGGCACGGTTGCGTCGCACACTCCTCGCGTCAGTAGTGCTACGAGTTGAACACCGCAGGGATCTTGGGTAGGGCTCAGTCTCTGTTCCCGCACTAGCGCCTCTTTAAATACTTGTTTATCGAAGTACAACGTCTCCATCTGCGGACGAACGGAGTGGGTGCTCATCCCTAAGCGCGCTGCCTAGCGCTGTGGGAGATGCTATAGCTATAGGTGTTGACATTCTTCACTCTCCAGTTATTCAACAGCCCGGGGCTGCAGAATGTTACGTCGATAATCGACTCCGCTCCGTTTCTATTTTAGGTACCTTTAGTACCTACGTTGGCCAGGTTCACGTTGAACCTGGCCAGGGCCTCAAGCAATATCTTGCCCCTTGGGCTCGTAAGTCGGCTGCCCCACTCAAACGCCTAGGCGTCGCAGTCGCCCGATACTACCAGCGGGCTACGGCCAGTTAGTTGCGTTGTCATCCGATCTACCGTTTGTGAGAACTGGTCAATCGACCATCTCGGTGGCGCATAGCAGCTGCAAATCAACACTCCGTTCACTTTTGCGACCACGAAGCCTTCGTTTGAGGTGGACACAACCTCCTGGACTAGGAACATCCATAGTACCGCCTTATTAGACCTACTGGGTATGGGTCGGATATTATCGCGATATCCGTTCCTGACTCGCGAACTGCCCGACACAGCATTTGCTGAGCCACCTCACAGTGGTTTAGATTCAGTTGGGTTACCCGCACTGTGTTTAGCTTTTTAGTTTACCCTTGTAGGCCGGGCACTTAGGACCTCCCGTGCCGTGCTTGTCGTCTGGTTTCCCAAAGCACATCATGCAGTTGGGGGGCTCCTTGCAGTCCCGGACCTTATGACCTTTTCCTCTGCACCTTCGGCATAGATCGTCTCTATCGGAGCCTTTACATTCCCTTGACATATGCCCGCTGTCGATGCACTTAAATCATACCTTGGTCCACTTTAAGTTTTTCCACTGTAAGAGCTGAGTCTGCGGCGGCAAACGGCAGTTCGAAGCCCCACACGGGGCCTTAATGGCCGTGGAGATTTTGCCAACCTCCGTGATCTCGTCCAAATTTTTAAATTGGAGAGACACTAACGTGGCTAGGGCACGAACCTCTACTACCGCTCCTATGGACTGTTCGGCCAGCTTTTTGTACGCTGGGCCCTTCAGCTCCGTGTCCTTCTAAGCTCTAGGATCATTTCACCGATGCGAGTACGGTGGATCAGCGAGCTTAGCGTCGCCGTACATCGCCTTGAGGGCCTTGAAGTACTTAGACTTAGGTTACGCTTTCGAGCCAGACTTGAATGTCTATCTCCCTTTCTCCGGATGATGATCTAGTTCATCTAAACTGTACTTGAATTCAGATTTTGACGTTGTACATGATCGACAAGAAGATTTAGAATGGTTAGACCGTACATCTTGCTGTAAGAGCTATAAGGAAAATCTCAACACCGTTGCAGACATGTTACAGTACTTTCAGAACACCTACGGTAATCCAAACTAATCTTGAGTTCAGGTCGTGGTGTTTTGACGATCAACAAGGCAATTTACGAGATCTCATCGTACTTGTGAGCTGGTAAAGCTCCATGGGACATCATTGCACAATTATAGTCATATTGCAGTATTCTCAGAATACCTGCGGCACTCCAAACTATTCTTGAGTTTAGATGATGATGTTTTGTATGATCAACAAGGCTACTTACAAGGTCGTCATCGTGCTTATGAGTTAGTTAAACTCCATGGGCCATCATTGCACAATTATAGTCAGCGATAAAGGATTATTCCATCCGCGTGTGCTGAATCTTAAAGCAATATATAACTGCCTTGGTATTAACTTTTGTAAATTTAGATGTAATTGAAAAGCGGCAACATGAAATCCTCCGTAGTAAATCAAGTGATGTAAAGAATCTGACAAACCATAAGCAAACCGATTCGACTTCATCCTCCGGAATGCATTTCTAGAGGCCTTGGGCAATCCTCTCCCCTGGTTTTGTAGTTGCATCTTCCCCCCAATGAACGTGTACTTCATACGCATAGCCAATGCTCGCAGGGGTCCCAAAGTTTTACTCCACGCTTTATTAGTTCCGAAGGTGTTCTGAAAATTTCACCATCACTTCATCGATTGACGGGTTAGCACAATACGAACTCATATGTAGAAATGACTTCCGGCCATCAGTACATCAAGCTGAGGGGAGTTCTGATCGACTTTATTTGTATTAATCATTCTTTCCACTAACGAAAGCTTCCACAGTGGACTGAAATTCCCAAAGGAGAAACTCCATGAGACGGATCAATCAACTCAAGGATAGTTTGGAGTATCTTAGGTATTCTAGAAACACTGCAACATGTCTATTACAGTGTCATGATGTCCCGTGGGGCTATTGCATTGCATAAGTACGGTGGAGACATCGTAAATAGCCTTATTGACCATGTAGAACAACAGGATCTGAACTCAAGAAAAATTTGAAGTACATAAGGTATTCAAGAAATACTATAACATGTCGATTACAGTGTTATGATGTCCCGTGTAGCTGTTTTGAGTCAAAAATACGTTGGAGACATCAGAAACCGCCTTGTAGATCGTGTGGAATATTAAGATTTGATCTCAAAGATAGTTTGGAGTACCTTAGAAATACTATAAAATGACTATCACAGTGTTATGATGCCCCGTGGGGCTATTTCAACGCATAAGTACGGTCGATTCATCGTAAACCACCTTGTTGATCAGATAGAGCATCAAGATCTGAACTCAGGTTAGTTTGGAGTACCTTAGGTATTCTAGAAATACTGCAACATGTCTATCACAGCGGTATGATGTCTCATGGGGCTATTCCAAAGCACAAATACGGTGGGGACATCGTAAATCTCCTCATCGATCATGTAGAACATCAAGATCTGAACTCAAGGTTAGTTTGGAGTACATAACGTATTTTAGAAATAATACAAATTTAGAAAATTTTCCAGTATTCGGTAATTTTTACAGGACTTTGAACAGCTGAACAGTTCGGTAATCCGATTTAACGGATTTTGGTAAAATTTGACAAGTTCCGGTAATTTTTTACCGGAATACTGTAAAATTTTACCGAAATCTGGTAAATCGGATTACCGAACTGTTCAGCTGTTGAAAGTTCGGTAAAAATTACCGAATACTGTAAAATTTTCTAAGTGTGTAAACATGTCTATTACAGTGTTATGAAGTCTTATGGAGCTATTTTAGCTCATAAGTACGGTGGAGACATCGTAAATAGCCTTATTGATCATGTAAAGTATCAGGATCTGAACTCAAGGATAGTTTTGACTATCTTAGGTATTCTAGAACAACTTTAACATGTCTTTTACAGTTTTATGATGTCCCGTGGAGGTATTTCGATTCATAATTATGGCGGAGACATCGAAAATAACCTTGTTGAGCATATAGAGTGTCTAGGTCTAAATTCAATTATAGTTTGGACTATCTTAGGTATTCTAGAAATACTTCAAAATGTCATTTACAGTATTATGCAGTCTCGTTAAGCTATTTTAACTCATAAGTACGTTGGAGACATCGTATATAGCCTTGTTGACCATGTTATATATCAAGATCTGAACTCAATTATAGTTTGGACAATCTTAGGTATTTTAAAATTACTACAACATGTCTATTACAGTGTTATGAAATCCCGTGAAGCTATTTCAACTCCTAAGTACGATGAAGACATCGTATATAACGTTGTTGACCATGTAGAATATCAAGATCTGAACGCAAGGATAGTTTGGAGTACATAAGGTATTCTAGAAATACTACAACATGTCTATTGCAGTATTATGATGCCCCATGGGGCTATTTAAGCTCATAAATACGGTGGAGAAATCAAAACCCGCCTTTTTCATCAAGTAGAGTATCAAGATCTGAACTCAAGGATAGTTTGAAATTCTTTGGGCATTTTAGAAATACTTTGGGCATTTTAGAATACTATAACTATTACAGTGTAATGATGTCTCGTGGGGCTATTTCAATGCATAACTACGGTGGAGACATCGTAAACCGCCTCGTTGACTATGTAGAACATCAAGATTTGTATTCAATTATATTTTGAAGTCTCTTAGGTATTCTAGAAATACTGCAACATTTCTATTACAGTGTTATGAAATCCCGTGGAGCTATTTCAACTCCTAAGTACGATGGAGATATCGTAAATAGCCTTGTTGATCATGTAGAGTATCAAGATCTGTACTCAAGGATAGTTTGAAGAACATAAGGTATTTAAGTAATACTATAACATGTCTATTTCAGTGTAACGATGTTCCGTGAAGCTTTTTCAGCTCATAAGTATGGTAGATACATCGTAAATAGCCTTGTTAACCATGTAGAACATCAAGATCTGTATTTAATTAAAGTTTGGACTATCATACATAGACTTTTTGATAACATAGCGTACCAAGATCTAAACTCAAGGATAGTTTTAAGTTTCTTGGGTATTCCAAAAATTCTGCAACATGTCTATTACAGAGTTTTGAAGTCCCATTGAGTTATTTCAACTCATAAGTACGGTGGAGACATCGTAAATAGCCTTGTTAATCGTGTAGAGTATCAAGATCTGAACTCAAGGATAGTTTGGAGTATTTTGGGCATTTTGAAAATACTATAAAATGACTATTACAGTGTAATGATGTCTTGTGCGGCTATTTCAATGCCAAACTACGGTGGAGACATTGTAAATAGCCTTGTTGACTATGTAGAACATCAAGATCTGAACTCAAGGATAGTTTGGAGTACATAAAGTATTCTAGAAATAATATAATATGTCTATTGCAGTTTTATGATGTCCTGCGGAGCTCATCAATCACTATCACTATCAATGCATAAGTACGGTCGAGACATCGTATATAGGCTTGTTGACCATGTAGAACATCAAGATCGAAACTCAAGGATAGTTTGGACTATCTTAGGTATTTTAGAAATACTTCAAGATTTCTATTAAAGCGTCATTAAGTCCCATGGAGCTATTTCAACTCATAAGTACGGTGGAGAAATCGTAAATGGCCTTGTTTATCATGTAGAACATCAAGATCTGAATTCAAGGATAGTTTGGAGCACATAAGGTTTTATAGAAACACTATTACATGTGTATTACAGTGTTATAAAGCCCGATTAAGCTATTTTAACTCATGAGTACGGTGGAGACATTGTCAACCACCTGGTTGATCATGTAGAGTATCAAGATCTGAACTCAAGGATAGTTTGGAGCATCTTGGATATTTTTGAACCACTGCAACATGTCTATTACAGTGTTATGATGTCTCGTGGGGCTATTTCAATGCATAAGTACGGTGGATATATCGTACATAGCCTAGTTGATCATGTACAACGTCAAGATCTGAACTCAATGATAGTTTGGAGTACTTTAGGTATTTTAGAAATACAAAATGTCAATTACAGTGTTATGAAATCCCGTGGATCTATTTCAACTCCTAAGTACGATGGAGACATCGTAAATAGCCGTGTTGATCATGCAAAGTATCAAGATCTGAACTCAAGGATAGTTTGAATAACATAAAGTATTCAAGAAATACTATAACATGTCTAATTTAGTGTTATGATGTTCCGTGGGGCTATTT
Organism: Aedes japonicus; assembly: GCA_034211315.2. Lineage (NCBI taxonomy): Eukaryota > Metazoa > Arthropoda > Insecta > Diptera > Culicidae > Aedes > Aedes japonicus. Next base: position 7,606 of record JASCZW010007075.1, on the reverse strand, counting down.
CAACTCATAAGTACGGTGGAGACATCGTAAATAGCCTTGTTGATCATGTAGAACATCAAGATCTGAACTCAAGGATAGTTTGGAGTACCTTAGGTATTCTAGAAATACTATAACATGTCTATTACAGTGTTATGATGTCCCGTGGAGCTATTTCAACTCATAAGTACGGTGGAGACATCGTAAATAGCCTTGTTGACCATGTAGAACATTAAGATCTGAACTCAAGGATAGTTTGGAGTATGTTAGGTATTCAAGAAATACTACAAGATGTCTATTGCAGTATTATGAAGTCCCGTGGAGTTGTGCCAACTCATAAGTACACAGTCTTGTTGACAACATAGAGTATCAAGATCTGAACTCAAGGATAGTTTGGAGTACCTTGGGTATTCTAGAAATACTGCAACATGTCTATCACAGTGGTATGATGTCTCGTTGGGCTATTTCAATGCATAAGTACGGTGGAGACATCGTAGATCTCCTCATTGATCATGTAGAACATCAAGATTTGAACTCAAGGATTGTTTGGAAGGTCTAGAACAACTTAGAACAAACATTTTTTCGCCAATTTTATCCTTTCAATGGTTTTTATCAATTTTCCAAGCATGTAGATTCTAAATTACGTCGAAATACGATGAAGAAAAAATACGTATTGATTCGGTTAAATACAGCTCCAAGTTTCCAAGTTACCAACGATAACAGCATATGTTCTTCCATCTCTTCCTTCAGTTTAACCGAGGAAACCAAATCCGACGAGGATAAGGACCAGCACAGCAGCGATGATTGCAAGGACAATGCAAACAGCAGCGATCCAATCCCACCATCATCGAATCCAACGAAAACGGTCCTACCATCGTCATCTTCGTCGTCACCGGATGCCAAGTCAGAACAAGCTGGCAGCGCTCCGGATGGTGGCCTGGCGGACGGTCAGACGCCGAAGGAACGCGAATGCTACCGGCTCTTCCAGAAGATGGCCAACATGGGCCTCTCGGTGTCGTACGATACGATCCTGCGGGGAATGCTGACCCCGACGGAGCTGAGAGTGCTCCAGAAGCAGCGCACCAAGCTGCAGAAGCAACAGGAGTCCTCACGCCAGAACAGCAGCGAGACGGAGAAGGAGAACGACAGTAGCGACAATAGCAAAAGCGAGGGAACGGCAAGCGCCAGTGATTTGAGTAGTTTGCTTAGCAGCGGACCGGAACTGGAGGTCGTTAGTGGACCCCTGCCGGTATTGGCGGAACAGACGGTAGAGTAGTGAATGTGGGTTAGGCGAATTTTAACTTTGGTTTAGTCGGTAAACTGTGATAGAAACTGGTTACTCGAATGGGTACGAAATGTTAGGACGCACCTATTATTGCAGCGCACATTGAACGAACAGAGTTTTAAGCATGTTGGCAAGAGGTTAGGAGTTTGTTTTGAAGCAGGAGCTCCGAGTCGGGTTAGTTTTTAGCGAAGGCACACAGTTGATTACTTTGTTAGAAGTTGCTTTAGCCAATAATGGTAGCCACAATAAAGGATGCAAGTTCCGAGAAAATTAAATTCCGATGCAAATCGCATTCAAAGGCTTTCTTTCACGTTCCATCCGAGGAATATCACACGGTTCTCGTTTTAAACATTTTACTCGAATCTTCTGAGTCGATGCAAATGGTAATTGTCAGCAGAATTTTATACCTCGATTGTTTACTCTCTGTTTTCCCCTCATCTACACTAATCTCGTATAAATAGTAAGCAAAAATAGCATTTTCTTATAAAAAAGCGTTTCTGCATTGGAGCTGGGATCATGTTTTTTTTTTTTTTGTTAAACGGAAACTTCCTGAAACAGCGTTAAAAGTAACTATGCAGTATACAATTAAATGGGATTCACTCGTACAAATAGACTAAAAAAATAACGTAAAGTTTAAATTAAATAACATATATCACACGCACTTTTAGTTCATCTCAACATACACCGAATTCTCGATTTTCATTCTCCACGCATCCTTTGTTTCGTATCATATTCCTTACTTTCCAATTACAACAACTGTTTTAATCCAAATGTCCCCAAAATTCCTTCGTCCATCTTGGGAAAAAAAGTTAACCTCCTTCGATTGCCTGTAATGCGATGCCATTTTGTTTTAATACTGATTTCGTTCTGAAATTTTCGTTGCTTTTTTCTCTCTTCTCTCGTTAAAAATTGTTACACTAACTCGCTCTCTCTCCCGCTCCCTCTCTCGCTAAAGCTTAGAAACTAAATAAAACAATCTGAACCGTCGATTAGTCGTTTAGTCCGAACATTCTGCCTGGGCATGGACAGGACAATTAAATCTTTATGCAGTTCTGCTCTCAAGTTTGCTTACTTAAGAGTGCGATATAAAGTGCGAAAATATCACTGGTACACCGGTAGTTGTAGTTTTTTTTTGTATTAATATGTAGGTAGTAGAAGTAGTATGTAGTAGTAAATGATCTTTTTCGTATTTTTTTCGTTTTTTTTTTGCTCTCTTTTTAAAGTTAGACATTCGGTTGGTCTTCAAGTTGCAAAGTAGACTGATTGTTCATATTGCAGTAAAACATGGCACTACTTTTCGTCTTCGTCGCTGTGGAAGCATTTATTCTCATGGTGAGTATCGTATTGCGTATTAGTAGGAGGGTAATATTTCTCTTAGTTTTATCAAAACACGGTTTGCGGCCGACGAGTCACTGATTTAAATGGTTTTGTGAGAACGCATGCAGTGCTTTTCCGAAAATCCTCAAAATGAACTAGAGAAACTTTGCTAGAAAATAAGAGTAAAGGCTGGGCTACAATGGAGAGCGCAACGGCGCAGTGCGGCAATTTTTGACATAAAATATATGGATTAACTGTCAAAAGCTGCCGCAACGCGCCGTTGCGCTCCTCATTGTAGCTGGGCCTTAAAGGTGTCGACACACGGCGCACAATGGGCAAGAACTGATGAAAACTAAGGATAAAATCTGTAACTTTTGTCGCTTTTAAGCGTGGCTTGTAAACAATGTCATTTCCGCTTGGAAATCGCTTAGGGAATCGAATGGAACTAGTTTCAGTCACCGCACGAATATGGTTGTGGAGTTATAGAGCTTATTTTACCCCAATTCTCCTTATATTATTGAATAATTTATAGACATCTTTGTACGGAGAGGCTCAAGATCACCAAAGTAGTGCTAGTCCCAAGTGAAATTTCTTGGAGAATCGAATAGAAACTACTTCAACTACCGCACGGCTCTGCGAACGAAGATATGGCTGTTTTTACCCCACTTCCCCCAGTATTCTTGAATAGTTTACAGATATCTTTGCTCGGAGTGGTCCAATATCAACCAAATAAGGGTATTCCTTACTAAAATTTCTTGGAAAACCGAATAGAGGTTGTTTTAAATACCGCACGGCTCTGTAAACAAAGATTTAGTTGATTTTTCCTCACTTCCTCTTATATTCTTGGGATAAATAATTCAACTACATGGGTTAAACTGGGGTGAAATCAGCAATATCTTTGTTCACGTGCGGTGGTTGATACAACCGCTATTCGATTTTCCAAGAAATTTTACTCGGACTAGTCCTATCTGGTTGATCTTGAGCCACTCCGTGCAAAAATGTCTATAAATTATTCAAAAATATAAGAGGAAGCGGGGTAAAATCAGTCATATCTTCGTTCACAGAGCCGTGCGGTAATTGAAACAGCTTCTATTCGATTTTCCAAGAAATTTCATATGGGATTAGCACTATTTTGTTGATCTTGAGCCTCTCCGTGAAAAGGTGTAAATAAGCTCTATAACTCCACAACCATATCCGTCCGGTGACTGAAATTAGTTTCATTCGATTCCCCTGACAATTTTCATGCGGAAATGACATTGTTTACAAGCCGCGCTGAAAAGCTGCAAAAGTTACCGATTTTTTCCTTACTATTCATCAGTTCTTGCCCACTGTGCGACGCTTGAAATCTGTGCTATAGTTCACTATGAAAAAGCCGTTATAGATATCTATATCATAGTTCTATGAGATTCGAGAAACGGTTTTGAAAAAATATGAGCTATGAAGTAATAATTAAATTATTTTTTTTCGGTGTAAACACGATTGATTTTCATTGTGGACGCAGGTATTCAGTTGCGAGCTTTCAAAAGCAAATTTCGGAAGTAATCATGAGCACTTTAGGTAGCTATGGACAGATAGGAAAAATATACTGCAGTTGTTGCTTACATTATATTCAAAAGGCGGATAAAACGAAAAACTCGCAAAGTCTGGACAAATTCGTAGATTGTTCACCTTCTAGGAAATTGTGGAGCTAGGATATCAAGATCAAGATTAATATTTCAGGGAAACTCTTCAGAGAAGTTCATGGAAGCTCTTCATAAAAGATAATGGAAGTTTTTTAGAGAAATTCGTGGAGTTTCATTAGCAAAATTTAGGAAAGTTCTTCAGAAAAACACAGGAAAGTTGTTTAGAGAAGTTCAAGGAAGTCCTTCAGAGAATTTCGGGGAAATTCTTCAGCAAATTTCTTGAAAGTTCTACAGAGAAGCTTAGGGTAGTGCTTCAGAGAAATTCAGCGAAGTTCTTCAGAGAACTTCAGGGTAGTTTTTTAGAGAACTTCAGGGTAGTTCTTCAGAGAACTTCAAAGAAGTTTGAGGAATTTCTTCAGAAAAGTTCTTCAGAGGAGTTCGGGAAAGTTCTTCAAAGAATTTCAGGAAAGTAATTTCAAGGAATTTCAGGGAAGTTCTTCAGAGAACTACAGGAAAGTTCTTCAGAGGAACTTCAGGGAAGTTCTTCACAGAAATTCAGGGAACTTCTTTATAGAAGTTCAGAGAATGTTCTGCAGAGAATTTTGGGGAAGAACTTTAGGAATGTTCTTCAAAGGATTTCAGGTAATTCTTCAGAGAAGCTCGAAAAAATTCTTTATGGAATTTCAGGGAAATTCTTCAGAGGAATTTCAGGGAAATTCTTCAGAGGAATTTCAGGGAAATTCTTCAGAGGAATTTCAGTAATGTTTTAGAGAGAAGCTTAGGGTAGTGCTTCAGAGAAATTTAGCGAGAATTTCAGGGTTCTTCAGAGAACTTTAGAGTAGTTCTTCAGAGAACTTCAGCGAAGGTTGCGGAATTTCTTCAGAAAAGTTCTTCATAGAAATTCATATAGTTCTTCAGAGAAGTTCGGGAAAGTTCTTCAGAGAATTTCAGGAAATTAATTTCAAGGAATTTCTTCAGAGGAATTTCAGGGAAGTTCTTCAGAGAACTACAGGAAAGTTCTTCAGAGGAACTTCAGGGAAGTTCTTCACAGAAATTCAGGGAAGTTCTTTATAGAAGTTCAGAGAAGTTCTTCAAATATTTTCTGCAGAGAATTTTGGGGAAGAATTTTAGGGATGTTCTTCAGAGGATTTCAGATAATTCTTCAGACAATCGCGGGAAAATTCTTTGGGGAATTTCAGGGAAATTCTTCAGAGGAATTTCAGGGAAATTTTTCAGAGGAACTTCAGTAATGTTCTACACAGAAGCTTAGGGTAGTGCTTCAGAGAAATTCAGTGAGAACTTCAGGGTTCTTCAGAGAACTTCAGGGTAGTTCTTCAGAGAACTTCAGGGTAGTTCTTCAGAGAACTTCATAGAATTTTGCGGAATTTATTCAGAAAAGTTCTTCATAGAAATTCATATAATTGATCAGAGAAGTTCGGGAAAGTTCTCCAGAGAATTTCAGGAAAGTAATTTTAAGGAATTTCTTTAGGAAATTTCAGGGAAGTTCTTCAGAGAACTACAGCAAAGTTCTTCAGAAGAGTTTCGGGGATGTTCTTCACAGAAATTCAGGGATATTCTTTATAGAAGCTCAGAGGAGTTCTTCAGATATGTTCTGCAGAGAATTTTGGGGAAGTTCTTCAAAGATTTTCGGAGAAGCTCTTCAGAGAACTTTAGGGATGTTCTTCAGAGGATTTCAGATACTTCTTCAGAGAAGCTCGGGAAAATTCTTCAGGGAAATTCTTCAGAGGAACTTGAGTAATGTTCTGCAGAGAACTTCGGGGAAGTCCTTAAGAAAACTTCGGGGAAGTTATTCAGAGATCTTCGAGGAAGTTCTTCAGAGAACTTCTTGAAATTTCTTCAGAGAAGTTCAGGAAAGTTCTTCTGAGAAGGTTAGGGAAGTTCTTCTGAGGAGTTGGAGCGTTAGACGGATAAAGCCCCTTCAAAGAGCGTCAGTGATTATTTAAATTATAAAAAGTAGCATAATTCTAATGGCTATAGGAGCAAAAGGAAGGATGAGTGATGAGGGGGTATTTGCCGATTGCTGTTGGAGAATCTGATGCAGATTCTGAATGCTATAAGATTGAGTTGTAGAATCTGATGCTATAAGATGCCTGTTACGGCTCCGATGGTGGGCAAGTTGTATGGCTCATCTGATGCGAGGACGATGAGCTGCTCTTGAGACATTCTGAAAATTATTTTCTCATCATATGCCTGCTCAAATTTGTTATTCAAGTTCCCTTATGCCATCGCACATTTGTTATACAAGGTAGTCTTCAGTGAAATTGCACAAAAATACGCTGCTGCTCGGAGTACCGTTCGAAGAATTCGTTTGCGAGCAGGATATCGTGCTTATCGAGTCAGCAAGCAACCAAACCGAACGTTGAAACAAAGTTTCATCACCAAAGGTTTTTCAAAGTTTAAGATTGCTTTTATGGCCAAGTTGCAAAAAAAAACTGATGATTTGGCAAGGGATATGCAGCTGCGGAGCAAAGACCAAAGTGTTTGTTGGAAATAAGACGATGCACTCGAAGCTGTACAAGGAAGAATGCCTCAAAAACCGCATACTACCTTTCATTAAAGCCCATAAAGGTACCGTGAAGTTTTGGCCAGATTTGGCGAGTTGCCATTACAGCCGGGAAGTCATCCAGTGGTACCGCGATAATAACGTAGATTTCATCGATAAAACCATAAATCCACCCAACTGCCCGCAGTTCCGGCCCATCGAGAGATTTTGGGCAATAATGAAGCGGAAGCTAAAGAAAAGTGGAAAAACGGCTCGGGCCGCGGCTCAGATGACCAAAATGTGGAACAAATGTGCCAAGGAAGTTGAGTCCGGAGGTGTGCAGCGTTTGATGGGAAGAATAAAGAACGCACTTATATCGAATTCGTTCTTGAACCTAGCTTGGAACTAGTTGCAAACCTCAATCCGATGCGAGTTACAAATAAAACCATACACACAGACGTTTAACAGACTATAAGGCGACTCTATTTTGATACCCGATCCAATTTGGAACTAGGAAAAACGAATTAGCTGTAAGGCTTCCGAATTGGACAACGCAGTGGCTATTTTTGTATATATCTGACGATCCAGTTTTTTCTGCATAACGTCCGGTGTGCCACAGGCTGCTATAAACGTTTCATACCGCGGGCGGCGGAAATGCAGAAAGACCTGCATGAATTGATACCTGAAAACTGAGTAGGACACCTTCTGTTGAGCAAGCTTTTAAGGAGTATAAGAACTGCTTAGCAAATGCAGCTTTATTACAGTATTCGGATGCTTCCAAAAAGGCTGAGCTGAATGATCGACGCGTCGGATGTCGCAGCAGGAGCGGTTTTTCAACAGCTCGTCTATGGTGCTTGGATTCCTCTTTACAAAATAAGTATTCGGTCGTAAAATATTTCCGGT
>JASCZW010007074.1:0-98862 GCA_034211315.2 Aedes japonicus | reverse complement strand
TCCATACCATTTCATTACTGTCTTCATATCATGGTTGTCATATAAACAAATGACAGAAAAATTGCCGAAATTAAACTGACTCTCCGGAATATTCAATTTGTTCGTTATGCGAATTGTAACAATGTGAAAAACGTTTTTATTGATTAAAGACTCAATGAGGAAGAAAACTTTGAAAAATTTTGGAAATGAAAAGTTACAGCAAAATAACAGTTACTGACCAGGACACTTACCTAAACATAGGAAAAGAAATGCTCGGTCATTCTTGTCGGAATTCAGAAAAAATTATATAAGTTGGCTTTAAATTATTTATTCTATTTTTCTTGAATAATGTATGCGATTATTTCTGCAAATAAAAGATGGTGTACAATTCTCTGAAAATAAGGACCACCTAGTTTCCACTCACAACAAAAAAGCGTATTAGAAACAACTTTTAGCAAAGACAATTTTTGCTCTAAGGCTTCAAATTTGGGCTGAAAATGTATCTTTCAGCTGAAATCGCAAACGGACTACTTTACCATTAGTTGCTTTATTCTATTGTATTTATCATTTAAAAAAATTGACAAAGTTTAAAAGGTGGATGAAAAAGTATGAATAATATCAGCATGTTGGACAACACATTTTGCTTTTTATTAAAATTTTGTTTTCAGATATTGCCAAAGAAGGAATGTTTGATTGAATTTGACAACATAATTTGAATCATTTTCAGCCATTACTCAATATCTAGGATTATGATCAAGATTTTCATAACTCTGCAGGTAATAACATTAGTTATTATTATGATATTCAATATTACTTCGTTATTCATTCTGTTATTTTGGCTGTTAATTCTGCCTCATTATTAACATACACACCCAGATAAAGATACATTAGACTGCGTTATCTAATGTACGCAAAGGAATTCGGCGAAATATTGGCATATGAAATCAATATAAATTAATTCGCTTGAATGCATCGACGTAGCCTGTGTATGAAAGATTGCAAACAATGTTCGTATGGCGCATGAAGATTGCAAGCAATTTCGTTGTTTATGTCATTTCTTGATTAAACAGTGGAGATTTTACGCGCCTGTTGGTTAAATATTTTTCTGTATTCCAGTGATCAAACAACGATAACCACGCGACGATACCCAGTAAAACTGCTATTACGAGGTCAAATTAAATTCTTAAACACCGACAATTTTCAACTGACTATGAATGCGTTGATTTAAACCATGCCTGTGATTACATCAACCATGGTGCGGTTGATATCGATTCGAAATTATTAAATACAAATGTATTGGTTACCATAAACGTAATTTGACTGAAATTTCATGGTAGTTTTAAAGATAGGCATAGTCAGGTAAGTTAGTTTTTACGTTTTAAAATTTTTCCTGCAAGCTCGTTTATATCCCTCGCTCAGTGAAAACCGACTCGGTTTTTAGATTGAAGTGGATCTACTACTGCTGAGGTGATCTGAAATACAGCGCTTTTGCAATCAGGGTATCATTTTATCAGTTTCCCCTTATATCTAGTTGCTACTCATTTGACATTCAGCATGGAAATGTGAAACTGAGTGAAGTTACTCTATTCGAAATAGATCTGAATGAGCATTATAGTTTAGCTGCAAACCAACTGTGTATGAACAACGAAATCGTTGCGGTGTTTCACCTTAACAGACCTGATTTAAAGCTGACATGGCTCATGGTGAGTGTGTCGCGGTCTGTATCAGGTATGGCGTCTGGATTATATGTTTAGATATTAGAATATTGAGTTATTCCGAGTCGAGTGACGTTTGTCTGGCGGTGAAGTGAAGAGAGTCACCTGCTGATGACGGCGTGACTCTAAAACAAATCAATTCGAGTCACGTCTTGCGGGTAATATCTAAGACAATCAAATTGAAGTCATCCTGGGTGATATTTGTCACTTCTTGGTGATGAACTGATGGCAGATATGGGTTCTTCTCTCTATGTTCTTTGTGGTAAAATCTGCTATTTTCATGATGTGATTAGTTTAGATAAACGGAATTTTATTTTTTGCATTTCGTTTCTCTGACAAAACAGATGCAGCTCTTGCAGAAATTCATACTCTGCTCCACCAAGATCTGGAGTCACCGGATGGGTGCAGGGATCTTTGAGGAGGAGGGAGTTATTGAAAAAGTAGATGTTACGTTTATATAAATCTCAAGCACATATTAATGGGGCGTGGGTTTTGCCTAATACTTCTCCTGGTTGCGTCACTTATTGAGTATGGCACGGATTTTACTAACGACATCTCCTGGGCTATACTGGAAGCAGGTTGCCAATAAAACCTACATACTGAATTTGGTAGAATTTTCGAAAGTCGATGGCGGCGCGGTGAGCATGATTCATGATTGAGAGACTGAATTGCGATGCTGTTCTCATGATTTCAAGATGCTTCTGAACATCTTGAAAGGTTGAGTGAAAAATTGAACACACGGGACACCCCTGGAGACACCTTCCCAAACTGACAGCCGGCTATCCTTCCCACACTCGAACCCATTAGAGAGAAACCCGACTTCCACAGCAACCTAAGCACAGATCTCCTGTCCACCCTCCGCCGAATCATCGAGTGCTTGGAGCCTGATGTCTTAATTGAAGCTAATTACCACTTTACGACCACCAACCACAGACACCAACTGGAACTGAGCTGCCGATAGTCATTTCCTTTGTAGCAGGCTATCGGTCATGCATGACCAGAATCAGCGATCGACTGACCGCCGGTGCCGTCGGCGGCGGCGCATTCGAAGAACCATGTCAAAGTCAAACTGTCTACACATCAAAAGTCAAGGAGTGCGCCGCCGAAAATGTCTCTCCACCTCACCCTTGGTCGAATATCCTCACTTTACTCGATCGCCGATTCCGATCAAAATCATCATCATCAACAGCATCATCGTTCGCAATCTTCAACGCAGCCTCATCAGCACCATCATCATCGCGAGCCAAACAATCAAACTGTCATAATTCGATTTAACCCGAGCTACTTGCTTACTTCAGTTTATCCAAACCATATGTGTTGGCTTAATGAGAAGATTAAATGGAAGCCGATCGCGAAAGTATACATATATCTGCCCATTAGCTGCGAGTTGGTGGGCAATTTTAGGGCCTCGCAGTTCTGAGCCCAACGTAACCCAACCGGCGAAATTACAGGCTCTGGCTTAATAGACGCATTAAAACAAATAGGTTTCTTCCAGCAGCAGCACATCACAATGAAGGAAAATCCGAAAACTGGAGCATCCTCAAAAAAACGAAGAAAGTCAAACTCCTCTTGTTAATAACAAAGAATTGATCCCAAATATAACCAGCCATCAGCCATTATCGCCGGCACGTTTCGTGTTAATCCATTAAAGGTTTTACTCAATGTTGTGTTGTAGTTGTTGTTGTGGTTGTTTGAGGATCTCACCTTCACCTTCTTTGGTGGTGGACCGGCAAGTTCTTCCAAGCTGCTTCCTCGAAGTGGGAGGACCCCAGCCGTCTCTTTCCTCTCGCTTCAAGGAAAATACCGGAAAGTTGCCAAATCATGCTAAATAAAATCGAATTATGTGAGTGTTGCAGACTGCCGCCGCCGCCACTACCACCAGGATTCGAAAGGCTGAAGGATGGTCACCGAGTCTCCAGGAGACTTTGATGGAAGTCAGCTGAGAGTGCGTCAACCAGAACCGAAGTCAGAAGGAATGCCAACTGGTTTCTAACTATTTAGCCGGGGTGATTTTTTATTTGAAATGTGTTGAGTACTGGAAGTGGGTTATCGATGGGTCGTATCTAATCTGTCGGGAATCGAATTCGATTCGGGGTCGTTCGCTCGTCTGTTATCTACAAGCCCGGTTCGATTTTCTTGGAATTGTGGCAGGGCGAGGATTTATGGTAGCTTTATGAAGTGGCGAATTGCTTCCATGCAGGTGGGGAATGTACTGCAGTGCACATTTCTGAAAAGCAACGCATTAGGTCCCAAGTACATTGAGAGACTCTCTTTGTCGACTTTATCTTTGCGTTCCTACGGCTATGTAAGAACATGTTCAACTATTTTGAACTTACAGTAAGGTAGTAATTAGTGTGATTACTGGATCCAATACGTCGAAATCGTCAGCAAATTGTTTAATTGACAGGCTATTAACCAAAGAGAAAGTCGACAAAGAGAGTCTCTCAATGTACTTAGGACCTAATGCATTGTTTTTGCTTGATTTGTGTTCGAATGACAATTACTCTCATCGAAGAGGCTTATGAGGTTATTGGTAGAGCTTCTGCGGAATTATCTGGCAGACTCCGGTACATGAGCGATGCATGACACTGAAAGATACCAAATGCAATCCCTAGGGATAATTATGAACGAAACAATCTGGACACGGCAAAGGAAGACTTGCGGTGGTTTGCGGTAATCGGCGATCGAGCCTCCAAATGGCCCGGGAGCAGTAGCTAAGGTTCAACGGGAGAATTTCACTCAACATCAACGGGAGAATTTCACTTCCACGTCAGAGTTGACGTCATCTCCTTCACAGGAACAAATATCGAAATCGTTGACTGACGATTGACACACAAAAAGCCGATCCAGTTTGAAACTGGATCAAAACCGAATTCGCTATTAGATTAGCCAAAACATCAGTGGCTAGAGGAAGTTTTGAATTCCCACAGTCAATTGAATATGTTTTCTTGTTGTGTCTGACAGCACGAGATGGCGGGCCTCTTCGATCGTGAAAGCAGGACGAGGAGCACGCAATCAGGTCAAGAACTTTCAATCCAACTCACAAGACTTGTGAGTTAGGCTGAAAGTTCTGGACTCTGTTCCAATTTGCCAAATAATTCGACATGGAGTTTTCATAAGGGCCAATGTCGTAAACAATCGCTTTCTTGAAAATGCAAACTCGCCCAAGTAAACTACCACTTCTATTGTAAAGCCTAGTATGCAGCTGACAAGTAAAGCCCTGAAGTAATTTTTTACCATTTCTACCGAAGTAATATTGACAACTGCTCCAGTATGAGTGAAATGTCAGTTTTACTTGCGGAATAATCGAATGGAATATTATCAACAATCAATATGCAACTAGCGATTTGAAATTGGTTCACTGTTGTAGAACCCCTTGGTCCGAAGTACACCTTGAAGCCAGCACCTTACTATACATATTTGCGCCTTTGTTTTGATTTGCTGTGTTATTTTGACAGAATATTTGAGAGTGTGTTCGTGAGAGTTTATTATGAGGGGCGCATTATTAAGCTTGGGACCGAGCTTGGGACCGATGTGCTAGTACTGACTGAGCCAAGAAAAAATCGTTTTTGTATGGGACCTACTGGTCTTAGAGTTAGTCTATGATATTATTCCGCATGAAAAAGTGACAGTTCCATTTAGATTACATGGCCAAGCGTTACTAACGTTACGAAGTTAGCCTTCCTTTCACTTTCACTTCCTTTTCAGCTGCATACAAGGTAAGCAATTCCGACAGTTAAAGCATTTCTTGACCATTTCTTGTCCTATCCTAATGCACATTACTTGAGAGCTGCATACTAGCCTTAAAGGAGAACTCTTTTCTGTACAATCATCGTGGTAATTCACTATGATTAATTTAGCATTCTCGAGAAATTTTCGGATGAAGTCATTGTTTACGTTTGCGACATTTGCCCTTTGACTCCTGTCGAAAACTTTCTCGATGGATCAGAATTTTAATTTTCATTTAATACTTCTACTAGATGGAAATACACAACTGATTAAGTCTGCTACTCGAGCTGACTTATTTTCTCTCTGTAATGGCACAGACCTATTGGCCACATAATGCAGCTTATTTATTTCTGACAGATGGCAACTTCATTTTGACAGACACGTTATCGTAAGTTTGTTGATCAATAACAAAGGATTTTGATCGATTAATCGATTATTTTGCATCCGTCAAGTTTGAGTAAAATTAAAATTAATTCGCGAATTGGAATACAGCCTTAAAGTATTTACTTAGGCTGTGTACTAATTCACGAATTGATTTTAAATTTACTTAAATTTGACAGATGCAAAATAATGGATTAATCGACATTAATCCCTTTGTTATTGATCATCAAACTTGCGATAAGATGTCTGTCAAAATTGAGTTTCCGTCTGTCAGGTACAAGTTAGCTAGAGTAGCAGACTTAATCGATTATTTTCCATCTGTCAAGTATAATTGAAAACATTTACTCGCAAAGTGTGGCACAGCTCCGAATGAAGTTAATTCGGCATATTATAAATTTTGTAGTTGTAATGATAGTAATGAAAATTCTTTGATGTACTGAATGTATTTAAAAGTACTGAAAAAGTTCAAAATGTGCGTAAATTACAATCTTTCAGCTGTAAATAGGGGTCGAATATAGAAGTCGAGTCGACCGTCACTTTGCTCGATTTGTCTGTTTTGGTATTATAGATGTCGAGATCGACGAAATTTTGTCGAGTTGGTTGAGTCAATCGACCGCTCGAAAAACTAGTAGCTGATCTGTCACATTTTGTCGAGTAAGAGTTTGTTTTGATACGCGTTTTTCGTCGGTTAGTGGTAATTGGCTGAACAAGGTAAGAAATACACTAAGTCATTATTTTTTTACAGGTGAGGTAACAGAAGAGCAAGTTGCTTCTAGCTAAATTAAATGTCTAATCCTATTTATAACCAAACCAATTAGTTTGAAGTTTAAATGGCTCATCAATCTGATTAAAACTAATGTGGACATCGACTTAGGGGTTTGTGGCGTAGAGCCAGGAAAACTAATGTTAAGCAGGAGTGGTGACGAAACTAACCCACAGCTCAATTCATTTAGATTCATCTAATGATTCGGAATTAGGATGCGTGTTGGTTCGGAATATCAAATAGTAACTTTAATTCGCTCGTTTTAATACTATTTTTTTGTGATCCTAACATAGACTCTCATTGACATTGGCCGCACAGAGATTTGGAACAACAGTAATACTTGATGATTTTTTGAAATTAATTTTAGACTCTGCCTTTTTTCTTTAGTGCTTCTGAGCGCATGCTTTAGTACATTTGCACTTGAGATTTGGAAATTTACCCTCGTGCTAAGTGGTTTATGAAATTAATTCTTGATTTCTAAGAAGTGTAGAAAGAAATTATTCAGAATTAGGGGAAAAAGTTCAGAAGGAGGCTTCTCAAAGCTTCGGGAAGAGACTTCCTCGAATAAAACACTTCTGTGAAGATCAGGCAGAAGCTTCTCTAAAGTATATGAAGCACATCTTAGTAGTTCAAGAATGAATATCCCAAAATATGCAGGACAATACATCAGCGAATTTCAAGATCATACTTTCCAGAAGTTCGGGAAAATACTTCTCCGAAAATCAGCAGAGAAATTCTCCGAACTTCAGGTAAAAGTTTAGGGAACAGGATTTCTTAGAAGTTTCGAACTTTCCAGTGGTTCTGGAGTTCTTCCTAGAAATTCAAGATTGAACTTCCAAGAAGTTCAGGAAGAAACTAACCAGCGAGGGCTCTACCTATGATTGCTCATAAAATAATTAACAAACTACAGGAAACAATTTCTTTGAGGTTTAGGATTGGATTTCCCAAACTTCTCGGATTTCAGGAAGTTAAGAAAAAACTCCCAGATTTCAGGAAGAAACTTACCAGAGAGGGCAATACCTATAAGTTCAAGAAGGATGTTTTCTTAAATTTTAGCAAAAACTTCTCGGAATTTCAGGAGAGGTCTTCCCAGAAGTTCCGAAGGAAGCTTACCAATGAAACTACCCAGAAGTTTCGTGAAGGTAAAAATGGAACGTTCCAGAATTTCAGAATGAGGCTTTATCAATACTCAGCAATTTCAAAAAGTACTGGTTGATACTTCTCAGAAAACAGGAAAAAACTTTTCAGAAGTATAGGAGTACTTCCTAGTACTTAAAGCAGGGATGATTTCTCAGAACTTCAGGTAGAAGTTTAGGAAAAAGGATTTCTTAGAAGCTATGAACTTTCCAGAGGTTCTGGAGTTTTCCTAGAAATTCAAGATGGAAATTCCAAGAAGTTCGGGAAGAAACTAACCAACAAGGGCACTACCTATAATTTCTCATAAAACAAGGAACAAACTTCCACAAAGCTAAGGCTGATATGACCTGGAAATCCAGGAAACAATTGCTCTGAAGTTTAGGATTGGATTTCCCAAAAGCTCGGGAAGAAACATCCTAAAAGCTATTTTGGAACTTCCCACAGGACACCAAAAACTCTCAAAAAAAACAGAAAGAAGTTTTCCAGAAGCATATAAGGTACTTCTTAGTAGTTTAAGCACGAATTTCTCAGAAACTTAGGAACAAACTTTCCTGAAGTTCAGGAGAAATCTTCCCAACAGTTTAGAAATGACTTCGCAAAAGTTATGGAGAAAACTTTTATCAAATTTAAGTGATTTTTTCTAGAATTTCTGGAGATATTCCCGAAATTTCGGGTAAATATTTTTTGGACTTCATGATGGGGCTTATCACAGAAAAAAAAACCGCAAAATAAGAACACAGAAAAAAAAGAAAGTTAAGAAAAAAATAACTCAGGAAAACGATTGCCCGGATTTCAGGAAGAAAGTTACCAGAGAGGGCAATACCTTTAAGATCAGATCAGAAGGATTTTTTCTTAAATTTTAGCAAAGAACTTCTCTGAAGTTCAGAAGAGGTCTTCCCAGAAGTTCCGAAGGAAGCTTACCAATGAAACTATCCAGCAGTTTCGTGAAGGTAAAAATGGAACATTTCAGAATTTCAGAATGAGGCTTGTTCGAAACTCAGCGATTCCCAGAATTACTGGTAGATACTTTTCAGAAGAACAGGAAGAAACTTTCCAGAAGTATACGGAGGACTTCCTAGTAGCAGGGATTTCTCAGAAATTCAGGACTAAACTGCCCGGAAGCTCAGGAAAAACTTCATTGCAGTTCAGCAGAAGAATTCTCAGAAGTCCAGGAAGAAAATTCCGAGAAATATTACAAGGTTTTCCAAAAAATTCTAGAGAGATTTTTTCGTCGCTGTTCAGAATTGATCAAATGTTTCGAAAGTAACTAATTTCAGGAAAAAACTTCCCAAATGTTCCTGCAAGGTAAACTTGGGTTGTTAGATATGAATTTCCAAGAAAATCAGCAGGGGCTGCCAGATGTTCATCAGGACACTTTCCAGAATTTTAGCAAAGACCATGGCAAAAGATAAGGAGACAACTTTCCTGGAATGCAAGAAAAAATCACTGACCAAGAGACGGGGCGTTCTTTATAAATAAGTAAAGAACGTACTCATAAGACACAAACTCATATAGGATTTTAAATTCCTTAGTTTTCACCTCACCTCGTTTGAGAGATTTGATCGGTGAGAGAAAAATTCTGAAAAATTTCTCACTAAGGGTACTAAAAAGAGTACGTTGCCTATCCAAAAGGTCAGCGAAGGTCGAAATAAAATGGTTAAAGTAAGATTGATTACTACATATCCAAACAGTAATCTTTGAATCTGAAATGTCAAAAGAAATAATTCTGTCAATATCTTCAGTATCGTTATATTTGAAATAGATATCGTTACTAATAAACATAGTAAAGGGTGTTTCGATCAAAATTTGGTCGACTTTAACTTGACGTATTTCCTTTCATCGTGCATTAAAAAAATTTGCACACCCCTCATTCTAAAAATGTGTGCGTGTAGCATCATGCCTTTATTTTGATTTTTAGATTAGCACTTCAGTTATCAAAATGTCGTCGAAGGAAGAGAAGCAACGCATCAAAAAATTACACGTGCATGGCGAAAATCCAAACTATTCTCTCGCCAAGTTGGCGAAATTGTTGAATGTGGCTAAATCAACTGTTTAAAAGTATTAAAAGTGTTCGATGAAAATTTGTCGACAGCCAGGAAAGCTGGATCGGGGGGAAATCGAAAGCCGGAGGCCACAGTGATGAGAAAAAGAGTTGCCCGATGTTTCGATCGGAACCCCAACCTATCCGTCCGAGATGTCGCAAAGAAGCTGGGAGTGGCGCCTTCAACCGTGGATAGAGCTAAAAACGAGCTTGATTGTCGACTTATAAGAAAGTGGTGACTCAAAATCGCGACGCTAAACAAAATACGTCGGCCGAAACACGATCGCGAAAGTTGTACATGACTTTCACGAAGAAATATTTAGTGTGGAGGCCATCTGTACCTGTGGCTTGAAGACCAACATTGAAGAGGAACATTGCGACCGAAACCGTCAACCAGAAAATTTAACTGATCGAGTGCTTACAAAAACGTCTACTGCCTTTCCTGAAGCGACACAATTTTTCCGTTCTTTGGCCGGATTTGGCATCTTGCCATTACGTAAAAAAGGTCATGGAGTGGTATGCTGCCAAAAACGTTCAAGTGGTGCCCAAGAGCAAGAACCCTCCCAACACGCCAGAGCTCCGCCCAATCGAACAATATTGGGCAATCGTCAAGCGGAACCTTAAGAAGACTCAGAAAGCTGTTGTGAGCGAGCAACAGTTCAATGCAAACTGTCGTTCTGCGGCGAATAAAGTGGACAAGGAGACAATACTGTACACAATCTTGGGGCAGGTGTTAACTGAAATTGAAAAATAAAAAGAATTTGACTTTTTAATAAAAACTTCGATTGACTCACCCACATTACTGTTTGACCAAATTTTGATCGAAACACCCTTTATTTCAATGACATTTATAATAATCAACACCACAGTTAACAGTCAAGTTCTATTGCCGACTCGATCAGATTCAGTTGTCTTCTGTAATGCGCAATCTTGCTCAACTCGACTACTATAATTGACCTCAAAATTGACAAAAAATTGAGTAGTTGAAGTTTTTTGTGTTCTCCTCGGAGTTGTACAAAAATTGACTTAAAATGTACGGCGAAAGTAATTTTTAATTGAGAAGATAATTTCAAATGCACTTTGCTCGATGTATTCTTCGACTATACATAAAATTTCTATTGCTTGCTAGGAATGACATGTAGAAATTTGTTTGTTGAAAGAAGCAATAGTTGAAGAGATTGCCAAATTTCCGAAAATCTTGATATTTGAAGTCTGGCTATGGTACAGTGACATCTGTCAGTTTTGAGAATTGACATTGAATCTGCCATCAATTTGACTTAGTTCATCATGCCATTCCTTGAACAGAGCTGCATTCATCCTTGAACCACGTATAAGTCCGAAGATCTCCAAGTTTCCAAGCCCCCCACTCGTCTTTAACGATCAGCAAATCACCCCCCGGTGAAACGGTTCCGAACCGTTTAAATTTTCCCCGACCGGTGAAATTGCCCACGGAAAACTTTTCCAAGACTTTGGTCATCGTTCCTGACGATGACGATTTCGGAAAATGGGGTGGCTGGGCCTGTCGTTCGCATTGGCTACAACAAAGTTACAGTTCTTTTTTTTAATACCCAAGTTTTTTTGTTGTTCGTTTCCCATTGTTGATGGGCTACCTTGATGGGGGTGCGTGACTGGACGGTTCCTTCGTCGATAACCATTTTTTTTTCTGCTTCCATATTCGTTTGCTCGTTTCTGTTGCTTGGTACTGTGTCGCGTCGTTGGTCAGCCCTTGGCGGAGCGTCAACACCGATACAATACGAAGTGCATTTGTGTGTTTGTAGGTGAGGAGTTTGGTTTTGGTTGAATAATTTCGGTTACGTGTTGCCTAACCGAGGCGGCTGCGGCGGTGGCGGCGGAGGCGGCCATCAAGATGCAGATCTACCCCCTAAGCTGTCAGGAAGAACAGAGCTCAGCTGGATGAAGCGAGGCGCCTCCGGCTGATAACTGTTGAGGAGGCCCTTCCGTTTATTTTGTTCTGTGAGGAAGTGGATCTGTTTGTTATTATTTCTTAGTTGTTGGATTTAATTGTTCAAGTGCAACAAAATAATATCACTCGTGAGCTTGTGGAGCGTCAAGTACCGAGAACCCGACGGAGCGGTGGCAGCGGATTGCGTTTGGCGTTCGAATTAGTTTGTTAAACTCTAATTGAGCACGCAGCCGTGAAGTGCCGACACGGAACTTCACTCGACGTAAATCTTCCTCCGGGATTCTGCTTCTGGCTGCCGACGGCATTTGTTGTGGCCACCACTGACGTTGGTTCGTGTGTGTTTGTGCATGGATGGGGATTTCCCAGCTGGTAATATCTCTACTTATTTGGTTGTTAAAATGTAATCATAACTTTTCTGGAGCTTGTTGTGGGGATTAAAGTTCTCGTTAGCATGAGATGAAGAAGTTATGATTATGAGGTCCAAGCATGACATGATTAAAGGGTCCAATAAAAATGTATGCTTTATGCTTTTATGCGTTCGTGGTGAATGAATGAATAATGTACTGTGATTCATAGGATGAAGGTTTACTACACATAGCTTGAACTTGAGATCAAAGCTATTAGTAAGGAGTGTAATCATAAGTAGTCAAATATTTTCTAGTGTATCCAAAGCATTTGATACATAATTCAGCTTAAAGTAGTGCATAGTATTTTAGCATTTATTCGTGCGACGTTTTGTTTACATGTCAGAAGAATTGTTTCAGTTCCCCTGCCCTTCGGTTCAGAAAGGGGTATGGGCGCGTTCTGCCGAGTGGGCCGAGGCCGATTTCATGTGTGAATAGGCTGCCACATCAACGTTCAAACGTGCCTGAACCAAATGGACAGTTTGTAATGATCACTTGAAGATGCGATGGAGAATCATTGCCCTGATTTTCCTAAATGTAGCACATTGTTAAATGTTTCTTGTCTTCCATAATCAAACATGATGGAATTGAGATAACGAGTGGAAACTCATCGGGAATGATCTGTCATATGCATCCATCGAACCATTGTGAAAATATCACCATGAAAATCTCCCATGCGCATTGCTAATGCTTTCCCAATAACTAATGTTTTCTCTTTTTTTGTTATCTTCCCTATCCTATGACCACGAGCATAGACCAACATCGGCCTTTGCCTAAGGTCTTCAAAAGAAGCACTGAGACGGCACAGAGCAATAAGTAAAAAACGGTAACACTCACCAATTTTACTTTCAGCCAAATTTTCTAACACAAAGTAAGTAATCATAAGACCACTACAAAATATTCTAATTATCCATGATATAATATATAACGGAGAGAGAGAGGGACCATTAGAGCACCCAAGTGAAACGATTTGAATAGGGAGTTTGGGACTGCCTCATCCTTATCGTTAACATTTCGTGAAACGAGGGCGGGCTCTTCGACCCCATCTATTGGGTTTATTCTGTCAATCGAGGGCCCGATTCTAGTGCTGTGCGTGTGAACTTACTTTTGGAAGGAGATTCTCTTCTCAATATTCTCAGGTTTTGCGTAAGTGCCTCTGTTTACGGGTCCGCCCAAATGTGTTTGACCCTTCATACAGGAGCTTGATGATCACAAACAACAATAGAATCCTGATCAAATCGTTTTTCAGATTATTCCACTGCTATGGAAAGTTACCTTGGTACAATAGATGGTAATATTTCATCATCATCATCTGGATTTCTTATTGCTGTCCAGGATAAAAAGTTGAAAATTCCGAACTGGCCATATACTTCACAAGGGAGCTTTTTAGTTCATAATTTGAGGTTTCACAAAAGCAACATTTTTCTTAAAGAGATTTAAATTAATTTGCGTGAGCTAGTATAACCTGATGAGACTATTCCAGTTATCTAAAACATGTTCAAGTATATTACAATTTCAAACTAATTAATTTTCGTTGCCATTTCGGTGTGAAATTTAAGAGAATTTACGCATTTTGGTTCGCTCATACCTATAAGTTATCTTAAGGTGAATTATAATATTAGCAATATTTTAAGAAGTAGTAGTATTAGTTGTTATTGTGTAGTATTTTTGTGAAATTTTCATCACACCAGGGAGACGACCCGGACCCACGGCTCTACTTCCCTTCCGATGAAAGATGTGATCAGAGATTTTTCCTTTGTGAAAATCTAAGAAGTGCAAGCTTAACATCTCTCGAATAACAAAATTTTATTTTGGATACCTGGGAATAGCTGAGAGTTACTATTTTTGTATTGTTTACCCACAGTATGGTGGGTGTTTGCATTACATTGAAGGAACATTTTTATGGTATTATCCTCAGGTATTTTACCTCTTATGCAGCGCTCTTAAATACCAAGGCCAGTTATCAAGTTATTCGTTCCTTCTTGAGTTTTTGTTACTTCAAACCGCGATGAGCGGCAACAATCGACGGCTAAAACTCGGGCACGGAAGCTCTACGAGAAGATGCTGACAATATATGGCTGCTGTGTGATGGACGACGAAACGTATATTAAAGCCGATTTTAAGCAAATTCCGGGGTTGGAGTTTTCCACCGGCAAGAGCAAGTTCTATGTGGACGACAAATTTAAGAAGAAGAAAATGTCGAAGTTCGCCTCAAATATCTCATTTGGCAGGCCATCTGCTCTTGCGGACTGAGGGTGAGCCTTTCGTGACAAAGGAGCACAGTAAATGGCGAGATCTACAAATCTGAGTGCCTCGAGAAGCGCCTTTTGCCGTTCTTGCGGCAGCTTGACAAAGCTCCGCTATTTTGGCCAGATTTGGCATCATGCCACTATTCTAAAAGTGTCCTGGAGTGGTATGAGGGCCAATTCTGTCCATTTTGTTCCAAAGGACATGAATCCGCCAAACTGTCCGGAGCTGCGCCCGGTGTGAGCAGTACTGGGCAATGATGAAGCGGGAACTTCGGAAGAGCAAGAAGACGAGTCAAAGACGAGAGGACATGTTAAGAAAATGGAAAAAAAAACTGAGAAACTGGTACCGGATGGCACTGTAAAGACTTTGATGGAGGGCATTAAGCGAAAATGCGTTCAATTTTACACTCAAGGCTCCATTGATTAACTTTTCTTTTGATTTTTGAAGTAAATATATGTATTAAACTACCCTAAAATTTTGGTTTGATTCTTAACATTATTAGAAAATTGGCATGACATTTTCGGTGTCGCAATAATTTCGTGTTCGTCCTTTAACTAAGATACTGAGCAGACATTCCATCTCAAGGGGCCATTGAGTTGACTTATAAACATGGACTACAGTTTTTTTTTTCAACAAACGAGTGCATTAGAAGAACAATTGTCATTGGAAAACTAGGAAAATTCAAATTAACACCGTAGTAGTCAACACTTTAAAAATAAACTGAGAGTTAATAGTAATAATAATTAAAACCAAAACACTTTTCAAACATTCCCTAGTAAAGCCGACCATTCGACACTGAAGAAGTCTGTAAGTTGCAGATGAAATATACCTATTTGTCAAAGGATCAGCTTTTTCTAGTGAAATTTAAATGAGTTTGCTCGCGATTACTAATGATCGTTGGAAAAAAAAATTTGATTTTTTATTCTTTATTTTTTAAAAAGTGTTTATTAAAATTTTCCTACTTTTATTATTATTCTTTTCCTTATCTACAATATTTTTTATATCCATATGAACCGAAACAGTATCCTAGCAAGCAGTGATTCAAAAACACTCTCCCAGAACACCTCAACCACTTGCTCATCATTCAAAATTGGCCAAAGTCTTCAAAGCATTTTAAAAACCATCTTTTTTTTTCGAAAGAAAGCAATCTTGAGTTGGAAGGCCGAGAATAAGTATAATATTCGAAGTTTCACCACTTAGTGGATATACCGGCTTCGAAAGTTGTATGCGCTTAGAAAAAAAACATGTTAATTTAAGTTAGCATGCATGAACAGAAAGGGAGTGGCCTCTTAGACATACATTTACGTCTGTTTTAAAAATTCCATGACAGTAAAAATGCTTAAACCTTGCTTTTTTCGCAGTTTTATTAATCCATTGTTTTTAAGAGCGCACCCAATGACCCAAGACTGGGCATCGATCTGGGGAAATATGAAGTTTTGACGTTTGTTTTGTTACCTGCAAATATAAAAAAAAACATTGAATTTTCTGCGTTAGCTAATGCACATTGAGGGAATGCTAAATTTGGCAGAAAATAATGGAATGTTTCATGAAAATTAGGCCAGATAACGCCTGAATCTATCAGTTGTATGAAAAATTGCAAACAATTTCGTTGTGTATGCCTCCTTTGGCTTGGAATTAAACGAAGGTAAATTTTACGCGCTTGTTAATTTTTTTACTGTGTACATTAATTTATCCATATTTATGTTTTACTATTTCAGCAAATACTGTTGTTTAATTGATTAAATGTCACACACTTTTGAATTATGAATTTTGAGTCATTACCCTAGCAAAGGAAAATAACATGCTGGTATCATATAAGTAACAAGTTCTGTTATCCCAGATATCGTTTTGAGTTCTGCTATTATCGCATAACAAATGTCGTTATCACCATTGACTTATTATGTTATCATATGTTGAATGCCAAACTATAAATTTTACCAGCATATTTGAACAAGAAGTGATGCTTTTTTTTCAAAAGATTTCTCTCAGATATTAGCGTGAGAATTTGATTTCAAATTGATAACACAATTTGAAACTGTTTTAATAAATTTGTTTGAAAAACAAGATTTATTATAAAGATGTTCGCAATGATGATAAAATGAGCTCTTATTGTGATATTCGACGAGTATTTTTTTGTTATTCATTCTGTTATTCTGGCTGTTTATTCAGCCTCAATGATAACATATTTAATTATCAAACATTATAACTTGGTATTAGAACTTGTTATCAATTTAGTATAATCCTTTGCTCGGGTTTGCATCTCTGTCATAAATCGTGAAATGGAAACAAAAAGACATGAATTGAAATTATGTCTCTTGAAGCCGAAACATGAGTGCCTGATTGAATCTATTTTCTTCACAGATAAAAAGAAACACTGAATTTTCCGCGTTATCTAATGCACATAAAGGGAATGCTAGATTTGGCAGAGATTAATGGGATATTTCATGTAAATTTTAGCCAGATAACGTCGGAGTCTAGCCTCTTGTATGAAAGACTTCAAACATTGTTGTATGGCACATGAAAAATTGCAAACAATTTCGTTGCTTACGCCTCCTATGGCTTGGAATTAAACGAAGGGAAATTTTACACGCTTGTTAAAATTAATTATTTTTTTCTGTGTTGGCTCTTTCAACCCATTCTTATGTCGGTCTCAGAGCATTGAAATTTACGTGTCGTTTTGATGGTGTGTAACTTTCAAAAACTCACTACCCCAGTAGATCTCAATCACAAGCTCTCATCAACCCAAAAATCGAAGTTTTTTAAAAAGTGCTTTTTTCTCGAACGAAAGCCATCTTGACTTGGAGGGCTGAGAATAAAATAATTTTCGAAGTTTCAAAATTTAACGGAAATGTTGCGTTCAACACTTAGGAAAAAATCATGCTAATCTTTGTCTGCTTGGATAAAGGAAGCGTGTAATTTTCTGTTGATACGAAAAGGAGAGAAGGTTTTTTGCGCGTATTTTAGAAAGGCCTCAAAGCTGCTGCTCTAGTGAAACGGGCTTTTCCCTGCTCCAAATTAAAATAAAGATAAAGAACCGTACTGCACAGAAAAAAATAATTAATATTAACAAGCGCGTAAAATTTCCCCTCGTGTAATTCCAAGCCAAAGGAGCGTAAACAACTATATTGCTTGCAATCTTTCATACAACAGGCTTGATTTAGGCGTTATCTGGCTTAAATTTACATTGAATATCCCATTATTTTCTGTCAAATCTAGCATTCCCTTTATGTGCATTAGATAACGCAGAATATTCAGTGTTTATTTTTATCTGTGTGATACATATAAATTTACGTCTGTTTTCAATACTCCACGCCAGTTAAAACTCTAAAAGGTTGCCTGCCATGACGTGTAAAAGTAAGTCATGGAACATAGAATAAAATTTTCTTAATGCTCTAATCGTCTATAAAATTTTAAATGCGTTCTTTGCTTTGGTGGAACTTGAATGTTTGAAGCGTACTAAATCCTTGAGAATTGTAAGATGAGTCATTCGTGAATGGCAAAGGCGTTTCGAAAAATGTACAATACTTTAGTTTTCGTCGTTACACTCTTAAAAATAATGAAAATTACATGAGCTGTAATTGGTGAAAGATTTAAATTTCATGACATGAGAATCAGTAGATGGTTGAATTTTATGTGATAATAGATGCAAATTCAAAAATAATGGTTGTTTCTTAAGAGTAAACAAAATATGATGCGAAGTAATGTCTTGTGATGCAGTATCACAGCAAGAGTTGAAAAAAGAGAATGCGGATTTAATTTTATGGATTTGGACATTCAAAATTACACGAACATGAACTGTAATATAAATACTTGACTTATATGTGAGGGCATACTATCAATGTAGAAGTTTTCATCAGCCCACAATCTAGCATTTGCTGGCTTTGAAAACGGACGCCGCATCATTTTTCTTATTTCCTACATTAACTTTAGTCACAGAAGTGGTTGAAGTATAATGTTATCCTTACTTTAAAACATTTAATAGTTTCCAATGAAATTTTTTCTTGCGAATTTTTATCATTAATATATTGAAAAACACAAAACACAAAATAAATAGATACCTTTAGAACACTGCTATTATTTTCAAAGGAGCTTCTCTTATAGGATGCTTGATACGGTTTTTTGGTTTACAATTCTGAACACAAACTTTGAATCACATAATCAATTACATAGCAGTTTAAAATAAAATAAAATAAAATAGCACTTCCTTGCTCTAGCAATGCTCATTGGGCTTATAAATTATTAATTTGTTATGAAAATACTAAAAATCTATGAAAATTGTTCTTGTAACCGAAATTTGCGTCATGGCATGTAAAATTAGGTTTCAGCTTTTCCTTCCGGAAATTTGAAAAATGACGTAAATTCATGTCTTATTAGCCGCTTTGTTTGTACATCTCAAAAAAAAATACACAAGTTCACAAGTTGCTCTCTTCCGTGATGGATTATAAAATGATTACTTCATAATGTAATTTGAATTTGCAATTTGACAGTTTGAAAATCAAAACTGTAGTCTAGAAGGCATTATTTTGGGTGTAAGGAAAAGAAACAGAATGTTTTCCAATTCCTTTTTTTTGCAGTGATACACAGCTACGCAGTGTAACACACATTTATGATTTGCTTACAATTTTCAATAATCTTAACGTGGTGACTTTTTTAGTATCCTCAAGGAAACGAAGAAACAAAATCCACCACAGCAAAAATAATAAATTATAACTGGCGCGTAAAATTTCCCCTCGTTTAATTTCAAGCCAAATGAAGGGTAAACAACGGAATTGTTTGCAATCTTGCATGCGTCATATAACAATGTTCGCAATCTTTCATACAACTGACTAGATTCAGGCGTTATCAGTCTTAAATTGACATGAAATATCCCTTGAAGGGGTCCTCCCATAGTTCAGTCGGTAAAGGCGTGGCCAAAAAGCAACGTCATGTTGGAGGTTGCTGGGTTCAATTTTTCGTTGTGGAAAATTTCTCGACTCTTTGGACATAGGATATGATTGTACTTTCCACACAATCATACTACTGCAAAAATGGTACCTGACATCGAAGGCTCTTTATTAACAACTGTGGAAGTGCATTTAGAACACTAAGTTTAGAGCAAACAACAAGTTTAAAATGCTAAATATCAAGAAGAAGGCGGCAGCGTAAATTAAAAATTTTAGTTCTTTGAGAACAAAGAACAAGTTGATAATTAATAAAATGAATAACTGTGGTCCTAAATAAGAGCTTTGTGGAACTTGCAAAGTGGCATGAACAGAGGTCAATTGCTTTCCTTGAAATCTCACCATATGACCGCGATTTGTATTATATCCTACAAATCGCGGTCATATTGTAGGATTTTTTTTTTAAGGAGTTTTTACTCTATTCCTATTTTTTATAATTTAAAAAAAACCTTTATCGATGTATATCTACACGATAGAACGCTTTGCTTAAATCTGTATACAAAACTTCTACCGGGTTTTCTTTATTCGTTGCTTGTAAAAGTCATCTTCGCCTGAAAACATTTCGGAATGCAAGATATAATTGTTATAATGTCAAATTTTTACCGGCCTTTAAGACAGGCAGTAGAAATGAGCTTTTTCATAATTTTTGAAGATCTCCTGGTTCCAAAAACATATTAGAAAGTGAAAATAATGGATAAATAAGCTCAATAACCAGCGTTTTCATAAATAAAATAGGTACACCGTGAGATCTCGAACCTTTTGATGCGTCTAAATCTCCTAATCCCACAAACATATCACCACAAAGGTCACTCGGAAATTCGGGATGGAATCCATAAAAATCTCAATCGGAATCTGCTTTTAAGAGGGTTGTATTCGTTTCTTGAAAAAACATAGCAAATAAATTTCATATATGTTTTGAGTTATTGCTTTCAATATCGTCAAAATACATCTTGGATGGAAAATTATCCTACTTTAATTTAGTGTTGACATAATTAATGTTTTTGTTTGAGCAAGATTTAATTTCACGTACGGTTTTAAATCTATTCTCCTCAAAAGCCATGTCTATAGACGGTTTAAGTTGATCATAAATATTCAAACAGTGTTCAAAAATTTCGGGACCGTAGCAATTTTTGTAAATTTGTGCTCTTTGCCTACGATTTTTTATGTTTTTCACTGTTCTGTTAAACCATACTAGATTTCTGAAACACTTTTCGTCTACGTTGATTAACTGGTACTTCTTTTTCTATTATTGCTTTCAACTAATTGTAGAACATTACGGTTGTACTGTCGACATTAACTTCCTTACCAAAGACTGTTTATCAATCAATTAATTTTAGTTAATTCCAAATGTTTTCATAATTTGCTGATTGATAGTCAAAGATTTCTTCAGATTTACAGTCAGCAAGCAGTTCATCTACTTACAAACGTAGGGAATATTCGATTGCTGTGTGAAATGCTCCATTTCTCCATATTGGATTGATTGATTCACTCACACAAAAGTATTCTTAAATATTAGTTAATAGAAAATCAAAATTACAATTTTGTTGATTTTTGATATGGTTCTTGAAATAAAGTTTGCAATTTAGTCAAATAAGAAATGAAGGGTTTCATTTTCCCCAATTACTCGAAGTAATTTTTTTTTTGTAGACCCGTAAAAAATCACTGCGACTAATTAGAGGAATATTGTGGAATGACCCGTATAGCAGACAGGTTTACCCAGCACAATTGTGATGTCATGGGCAATGTCTGAGCTTAAGTTTGGTCCCAGTTAGGTTCGACTTGCCTAATAAAGTCTATTACCTTACTGGGACTTAACTGCCAGACTTGAATGAATGCACTCCCAAATTAACATTGGCTGACATGAATATGCTTTAACTGCATTTAAAGATGTTAAGCTATCTGAACAAATACACATATTTGTGAATCTATACTTTCTCTTAAGGCAGATATAAACACATTTCATAATTGCATAAATTTCCGCTTGAAAACTGTTGGATATTGTCCCATAGGAGTAAATTGTTTTATCCCTGGACCAAACACCCCCACATCCTGTTGTCTTGTACATTTTTGAACCATCTGTGAAAAATACAATAGAGCACGGATGACGTCCTTCTTGAATCCCGTCTGCTCATATCATTAGTTGAAAACTTTTCCCTGCTTGCAACTCTATAAATTGATGAAGTAGTAGTAAATTCAAGAGTGCATTTGCATTGCCCCGGTTATCGAAAGATATGATAGTCTTTGCAGCTTATCCAGTTTTTGTCAATGTTAGATTTGCCCTAATTTAAAAAGAAAAAAAAAACCCGAGAAATGTTCTTTTGCAGACCCAAAAGGCACTTATTCCTTTATTAATAACACTCTCTAAGTGTGAGTTCCAGTTGAGTTTTCAGTCTAAAGTAGGAAGTGAGGAATTGAAACCCCAGTTAAAGTCAGTCTAGGCAACAATACCTTTCTTCGCTTTGTGAAGTAAGATGCTCTCACCATCATTGTCGGAAATGAAGTTCTACATTGCGTTAATTGCATTAATGAAGTCGCCATGCGTATATTAACTTTTACGTCAGGGGCAAGCCTTCGGAATTACTAAAAATCTTCTCATATATTGCCTTATGGGCATTTTTTTGGAGGAACGTACACCGAAAGAAAAGCGTTTGTTTTATCTCCCACATTCACTTTTGACAATACATTTTCAAACTCATTGAATTTTGTTGTCATAGTAATTTAAGACTTGAATTTAGTCGAAACAGCAACAAATCATCTCTATAAAAATTATAACTGTCGGCAAAGACCTCTTCACTGCTTACGCTCTTATGTCAACTAATTTCATTCACCAGGATCATGGTGTAAGAAAAACATAATACACAAATATTTAACAAACAAAATGTCTGGTGTGTGCAGAACATTGCGAAAAATCTTTTATTCGTTAACATTATGCTGAGTCGTTTTCGTTCTTGGGTTGATTCAAGCGACATAAATGCAACTGCAACGACCTGTTAAATCATGTCGAATCACGTTGAATCATTATCAATCTAATTTTGCTTCGAACTTGATCAGCAATGAGCTGATATTATAATCATAAAGCACTTGTTTAGCGATGCTGATATCAAAGGTCGCAATGTGCGAATAACGTACACCATTTTAAAGCTATGTCGTTTTCGAACTGAACCTAATTCAGGTGGAGTCAAACAACACCGGTAATCTCCATACAATCGATTCCGTCGGCCGTTATCATCTTCCTCGACTCTCAACTCACGGAAGCGCATCAGCCCTTCATGCATCCATCATCAGAATCGCTTCCGCCTACATAGTTTCACCTGCAGCAAAGTAACAGAAAAAAACACTTCCCAACACTCGCCCAACGCGCCCCATAAATCGCTCATTTCCCGCGGATCACACTCACCGTGCGTTCCGTAGCCGGTCGGATAGTACCGCCGGTGGGCTGCGGCCGCCGCTGCACCATTCTCGAACCGATAGAATGCATTCATGTCGGACGTGTCGACCGCGCCGGCACCGGACTGCTGACCGAGCGAGGCCGCTGCCGCTGCTGCTGCGGCTGCCGACGGGCCGAGTGAACTCTCGGCCGCTAGCCGCTGGTTGTCGTACCAACCGCGGGCTTCCACTGCCGATGCATCCATCATATTGCAATCAATTTGCACGATTTACACACCTGGCACTGGACAAACACTGCAAGACGAGGGTGCACGATTCGCGTGCACTGTTATTCAAGTTTTCACTCTCTAGTTATTTGGACTAATGCACTAATATCAATTCTTGCGCTTCGTGTAGTACGTATTAAACGCTTCACACTGGGTTTTGGTTTTCAGATAACGCTTGGTGTCACTCGATAGACGATGCACTCTCTATTCAAATAGATTTCAACTCACTGGCCAATCTTTTGTCTGGCTGATGTACCTTCCGAACAAGTACCGCAGTACGCACTTTGCATCAGCGCCATTACTCAACGTTCTACACCCCAAACCGGGTTCGGACTTGGCATTCAATGGGTCTTATTCAATCCAGTTTGATCCCATAGACTTCAGCTGCCAACGCTGGTGCTACTATTTCGCTATTCACAATTTTAATGGATTAACACTTTGCATGATTAAAGTGGCGAAACCGTAATCACGATTCTCGCCGACTCACTTCACCGTTGGTGTCACACTCCCTCGCAACCCAAAAACGGGAAAAAGTATCCTTTACCAGGAGCAGGCCTCACATACACTGCTCTTCGATGCAATCTACCACACGACGACGGCTGCTGGATTGGGGTTCGTGCACATACGGCAGGCAACGAACCTCTCGACTGAGGGGGTAGGACTTCTAGGCTTGGGCAAGCAGCACAAGAAAAGCCGTAGGAGATTTATCTTATAACACTTTGTTTTGTTTTCGCGGACACCCTCGAGAGGACACACCGAGAGGAAGATCCGAATCGGAATCGAATCACGCACGGCACACGGGTGCCCAGTTAGACACAGCGAAACAACAACCAAACGACGGGGATGAACGTTCGCACTAATTCTCTCTCTTCTTACTCTGCAAAGCAGCACACAAAAAAAACCGCGCAACCACGACGACGGCCTGGGGTCGACTGAAGCTATTAATTGTTGAACTATAGTTGTGTAATACACCTACCCACTCAGTGCTTTTGGACCAGAGAGCTATCCCACAACACACCAACACACACACCGTAATAACGAACTGGATTGGGGTGTTTGCCAGCAGCGCGGTGCGTTGGTGTTGCGAACCAACGGAACCAGTCGAAGCAACCTACGAGCAACACCAACACAACAAAGTAAAACAACGAACACAGTGACCGTACTCCGAAGTTGCATCCACAGCACCGTGCGAACGAAGGGAACGAAAAGAAAGGCGCAAAACAAAAGGGGTGGAGCTAACGATCGCTCAGCGTCATCGGAGAGCCGGTTGGTGGAAGGCGTGCATCACTGGTCCGTACCTGGCAATGTTGCATGAAACCCCACACAGCAAGCAGATGCACGAAAAGGTTGTTTTATTCTCTTTTTCCCTTTGTTCTCCCTTTTTTTTCGGGTTTTTTTTTCTCTCTTTCATCGCTGTGACGATGAGCTTTTGTGAGCATGAATTTTCACCTTTGGTTGTATGTATATGCTGATGTTTGCAAGTGACATTGGCCAAGTTGCAGAGAGCATAAGTGGAAACATTTTCCCTTCTTTCGCTGCTGCTTGTTCTGTTGGTGCTGTTCGTGTCGTGTCAGCGAGTATTGTGACTTGCCTCCCCCACATACGGGCGACATGTAGCGTGCGGTGGATGCACTGGACACGAGAAGACGACCAAGAAGAAGAAGAAGCCACGGTAAGGAAAATGGGATACAATAAGATTTCGTTCGGAGTGGCGTTTTTCCATTATTTCTTTATCGTTTTGGACGGCGCTTGATGGCGGAAAGAGTTTCGGGGGAGATCTGGTCTCTGTGTTAAAAATGAATGTTTTGACTGTCGAATGTGTTAATTTTGGGTTCTGGACAATTGCAGCGGACTTTGAAGTGAACACACGCGCGTTCTGTTAGATCTGTGGGTATCTATTGTTCCTATCTTGCTGTCAGGAGCAGTGAATCTCTCATTTTTCCTCGCTTCTCTTTTTTTAATTCGGCCTGGTTGGGTTCTTTTGCTTTTGATGGTGGCACCGCGGTAGGCAATTTTTACCTTCCAGAAATTATATTTCCAGCAGCAGAAGCAGCAGTGGTATAATCGGTTCAATTTTACGCGCCATTTATTTACAAATTTTTGGCCTTTTGTGGCGCGCAACGAAAGGTAGCATAATTCAAGTTTAATGAATATAAAAATAGACTAATTTGATTTTTTAATTTTATACAGCTCGTGGTGAGAGTATTTTGGGTTAAATTTAAGTGTTTTTGCTATAAACTTTTACGAACCGCTTGTAAATTCTTTTATCTAATAATAATTTTTACTATACTGCATTGAATAATGGACGAATGCGGCGTTATGTGTTCAACATTATTGTGGCTGTTTCGATTGCTTAGAGGATTTACAACGCTCTAAAATAGTATATCTTTATAATCATTTAATTCGCAAGATGATGCGGATTTAGTTCGCAAGATGATGCGTAAGGTCAAAAACTCAACATTTTATTGCCGCTGGATTTCCAAAAATACATAAACTAGGACAGGATGTGCGCAATAATTTTCAACTTCGAGTCAGATCCAGCTTTCCAACTGCCGTCGGTGAGAGTTTTCCTTTTGAGTAGTGCTGGGAAGGAAAACGGACAGACGTTTTCGAACAATTTTTTTGCGTCATGAACCATTTACAAATAGTTAAAAGTAGTTTCATAACAAACTCTTTCAAATACCAATTTTAGAGTTAAGTTCTTTCTTTGCTGGATGTAGAACATCAACTGATGTTTGATTATGGAAAATTTACGTAAATCAATCAAGCTGCCAATAAAATGAACTTTAAACAGTCGTTAATATCTGGCTTGTTTTCTGTTGCTCTGAATAGTTTCAAAAAATATGTTTGGCTTTGAGTCCACAAGTTTCTGTAGCGTTTAAGATGGAATTGAGTTCTGGGTTTCTTTGACTTTTCTGAACCGTCTTCCACCTTTACAAACCAATCGTACCAGGATACCCCCACAAGATTGCGATCGCATTTGATCCGTAAACATACATTTGCATATAAAAAAGAATAAGCGATCCATGGAAAAACGAAAATCGTACCATGAAAAACGCACATTTTTCATCTAATTTTATTGTTAAACTTTATCAAAAGTATCTATCAAATTGATGAATTTTATGGATCGTTCCAATTTTTTTAGTGAATTTTCACCAGAGTTTTACGGGTCAAGAAGGCTTTTTCATGGAATGGATTTTTTAATGTTTCATGTATCATTTCTTCAATTTCAAAAAGTGCAAACTTAGAGCTGGCCTTTAGAATCTCGATACTTTGATGCGAAAATTATCCTGATAAATCCTGAAGTTTTCTGGCATGGTGTCTTCAATAAAGCGAATCAATATGTTGTCTACCAACTCTATGAATTATAACTTTCTGAATTCTCCCTGGTTGAAATGGGGCAAATTGGGGACTTATAAATAATTGGGCTTATTGGTGTCTAAACCATAAGTGTCCTACCTCCGAAATTCAGCTTCATCTACTTATTGCTCCTCACATCGTGCAAATATTATTTGTGCAACAGTTAGGGTCTTTTAAGCTAAATTTCTTCTAGCTATTAAAAAGCCTGGTAAACCAGCGTCAAATCATAATTCACATTCATACCATCTGATTGCTTTGCTTTAGTGCATTAGGGAGTTGTTGGAAAATATGATCCTTCCAAGGATCGATCACTGGGTCGAGTGGTATAACTTGCTATCAAATACACAGTTTGGGTTCCGCAAGAGCAAAGGAACAAACGCTGATTTCCACAGATACTCAACTGGCCTTTGGGCACAAGGAGCAACTGGCTTCAGTATTCCTGAACATTAAGAGGACTTTTGATTCAGTTTCAATTGGATTCCTGTTGGAAAATTTGCAGAGATGGACTTCCCGGAATTTTAAATATTTTTCTGTACAATTTGTTGTCAGAATGAACTTTTTACTTGGACAACTGTCAACTTCCAGAATTAGTTACATGCGCCTGCCGTAGGACTCATGGTTTAGTCCCCTTCTTTATAACTTTTACGTCAAAGATATTGCAAATTTTTTGGCAGAGCCATGCACGATAAGACAACTTGCTGACGACAATGTGGTCTCTTTAAGAGGCTCACATGCCAATAACTTGCAAGGACCATTGCAAAATTCACTAGATAACCTACCTTTTTTGGCTAGGAACCT
Source organism: Aedes japonicus (assembly GCA_034211315.2). Lineage (NCBI taxonomy): Eukaryota > Metazoa > Arthropoda > Insecta > Diptera > Culicidae > Aedes > Aedes japonicus. The sequence continues at coordinate 71,788 of JASCZW010007074.1, read as the reverse complement.
AGCGATCGAATTCTATCTGCAGAAAAACTGGTAGTGTTTACTTGAAAGCGGTACCTAGCCCAATTGCACCTACCCTAGTAGCACACTTGTTGCCGTTCGGTTGAGATAACATAAATAGACTTGCTAAGTCATAATCAAGTTACTACAACTAATAATGTCCATAGTGTGCTACTTGGGTATCTTTTGGGTAGAAATATTACCCAATCGTTATCATTGAAATACCTTGGGGTCTGGTTTGATGCAAAGTGCACTCAAAATGTCCACATTAAATTGCTAGGCAAAATAAAGTACCCTCAAGCACATATGTAGGCAAAAAAAGTGCATTTCAAAACACGTAAATATCAAAAACATAACGAACTGAGGGGTCTTTTCGATTTTAGAAAACTTATCGAAAACACATCGATTTTCGAAGTGAGCATTTATTTTTGGTTATGGTTTTTTTTGAACAAATTGATTTTTTATTTATTCAAGTCAAACTCTTTTTTTAGTATTATTCCAAAAGTGAAAATTGAAAAGAATATAAAGAATAAGATATGAAAAAAGTTTACAGTGTGTTTACTTTAATTTGAATCTAAATTACAAGAGATAAATTCAAAAAATGATGAGGTGGGCACTTTATTTTGTCTATCAGTGTACGTATTTTAAGCCAAAATGTCATAAAGGATTAACTTTCCTCATTCAATTTGTGGAACATGCACGGAAAAAAATCCGTCCCCGGATCCGTGAACTGCAGTCATGAATTCAAGAACAAGTAAAAATACACCGTGAACTGAATCACGTAATCGGGAACTAGTTCACGTTTTTGGGTAAAAATCATGAAAACGTGAACTAGTTCACGGTCCGTTTTCATTTTCGTGAACGCTTTTGTTTCTGTGTGATGGGGTGCTCATCCGGGAGACTATAAAACCTTCTTTAAAATAATTATTCACTCTTTTCTAGAGTATGGCTCTTTTTGCTTGCCCTCGGCAAGAAAAAGTCACCTTATAAAATTTTAACGAGTTCAATATCGTTGCTGCGTATTGTTCTTGGCTGTATGCACTGAAGCTCGAGGTTCTGGCAGGAGTAAAACCCGTTCAGAATATCAATCAAATGTGGAGTGAAAAACGCATTTGTCATATCAATTTTTGATGAAATGTTAGGGCGTCGGATCCTGCTAACTTCACTTATAGCAGTTCCTCAATTCATTATGTTCTTACCACAAAACAAGCACCTCAGGATTCCGGATCAATTTCGTTCTATAATAATTCCTTATATTTTTACTGAAGTGAAACCAACACGTCAATTCGAAAAAAAAGAAGATTTTTCACTGATGGGTCTCGACTCAATGGATCCACTGGCTTCGGTGTCTGCAATGAAAACTCTAGCGCCTTCCACAACTTCAGGAACCTTGTCCTATTTGTGTTGCTGAGCTGGCAGCAATCAACTTTGCATTGGGGATGATTTCCAACTTGCTCGCAGACCATTACTTCATCTTCTCGGACAGCTTTCCAGTTCGATTGAGGCTCCTTCGGTGGATGCAAGCTCCAGTTAACACCCATATTACCTTTCAAAACTAAGGGAACAGATGAGAGTGCTGGTCGAAAGATCATAGCTGATCACCTTTGGGTCCCTTCACAATGCTCCATTCCAGGCAATGAGAAAGCGGACTTGTCACAAAGGTGGGCGCCCAGGAAGACGATTTGTATGATAGACAAATTTCACACGATGTATTTTACCGTTAGTATGTCAGAGTACCCTTTCGAGTTGGCAACCCATTCCTGTTGTTTTATCGAGGGCGTGGTTTAAGGACCTGCACGTTAGCCGAGATTTCATTCGTGTGATGAGTAGACTTATGTCCAACCACTACCATTAAGATGCACACCTCTACCGAATTAATCTCGTGGAGAGCATTTTTTTCCGGTGAGGAAACGATTATGATGAAATAGCTCACAACGCTAAAATGCTGGCGACAGCTGTCTGATGAGATCACAGCATGCCATTTCCATGTTCCCCTGTCCAATCCATCCCCAAAAACTTCACCCCTTTTAACCTCGGGTAAACCGCGAGTAAACGGCCCAAGTCATACTGATGATTGTATTAAGTCATTCATAATATCAAAAAAAAAAAACAATGAACTATCGGCTTCGTAAAGCTAACGCAATTGAGCGTGATAAATAGCTGAACTTTTCTTCTTTCGTCCAAGACTTGCATTTTTACGCAAATTTCAATCTGGCCACCATGTCAGCTGGTGGGAGAATTTATTTTTTGGCTTTTTTGGGGTATCAAATCCACGCTAAATCTAAGCTACACGATTATAAGTTATAGGTGAACCAAGTTCTTGCTGATCTCTGCCGCAAAATATGTCCAGCCGCGTCCATTTGAACGAAACTATTCCGGTCACGGTAGGTTATTTTAGTTTTTCTCTTCGTTTTCTTCTTAATACTATACTTTTCTCCTTTCTCAACTTCTGCACACTTTTTTGGATCTGTGAATTCATCGAGCTATATCACGGTTACTCTTATCGGGATTCTTGAGTTCCCGAATGGCTGCTTGTTCCGAATAGATCAAAAAATTCTCGTCTCGGCCATTTTGATGAAACCCGATGCGTATAAAACCAGATGTTAAACACGTTAACCGCGTGGTTTCGATACTCTTCTGGATGACGCTTAATAAAATCAACAACGTCGGCGTGTAACTGCCAAAAAGGCAACTACCATCACCGGGGATCTTCTGAATCTTAAGACTAATTCCTTGTGTTTAGGAATAAAGGGGGTAAAAGATAATCAAATACATTTGATTTAGTGAATCGAAGATATTGTTAAAATTAGGGAGTTATTCACTAGGTCATCTTGTGTTTGTCGTGTTTCTTGATTGTCGGAAGGTGTTTCTTCGTATGCACCGATCTTTCAAAATTTCAAAAACATTAATATACTTACTGGCAACCTTGTTCTAGACCGTAAAATCACCGCTAAAAATGGATAAGCTGCAAACCCACTGTTACTGTCAAAAAAGAAACATGATCAAATTAATGACTATTCAGTTGAAACCGTTGAAGCAATCTTAACTAAGGCAGCCGGGTTTTGAATATACTTGAGTTGATGAGGAGGGTACATACTTAGATTTGTTTACAGACATCTTTAAAATTTAACCGAATTGTCAACAGCTGAACGCTCGGTAACCAAAAATTTAAAAATGATGAAGTATTCGGTGTTGTTGCAGAAGTCATTGTTTGTTTTGTTGGCAATAAATCGAGTTTTATTGAAAGTTTCCGCTATTTAAACCCTTTGAGGAGTGAGAGAACTCCTTCAAATCCGCGCCCTTTTTCAGTCAAAACCGATTCATTGCAAACAAAACAAACAATAACTCTGATACTGTCCATGCATCAGAACCCTAGTCCTTACCGATCCAAACTATAGAACATCAAATAGACAATGAGAATTCACATAAATGAAGACTAACCATGTTTCTCTTATTCCAAGCTCATCCTCGGTAGCTCAATTCCGAATATTGTCACTGTTCATAAGACATAAAATGTAATAAGGACTAAGATATGTTCCTTTGACCACAAAAAAGCAAATATGTTCCCTATTTTGAATTAATTCGGAGTAGTATTCTGTGGTAGATCTGATACCCCGTAACGCACCATGAAAAGGTGATCTACCAGCGTTACGGGTCATGATTCATAATTAGAAAGAGTATCAACGGAAGATGTGTATTTGACTATTCATAATATGGGCCAAACCGGTCAATGGTACCCCGTTGATCAATGTTTCCGGTTTTACGGTACGGTAGTTTCATATTACTGAGAATTGAGAATTGCGCGTTATAAAGCATCGAAACAACCTTTTACAGCCGATGCTAGAAGCAAAATCTTTTCGGTGGATGCCTTCTGTCCTTTACCAAGACGGCCGGAGTGGCAGTCCAGCACAGAGGCGAATCCATTGAAGAGTGGAGCTAACGGCCTCGCACTCAATTGGCATTGTGAGAGATGGATGAGTTCCAGGAAACTAGAGCTAGTCCATCATAGGACTGTGATCACGGTTGTTAACAACCGAAAATCGCAGCAACATGCGACCAGGGCTGTCGGATTATGATATTGTCGAGAAATTCAATGCCAGGCTAAGCACCATAGAAGGAATCGTCTGCGAGAAGGATTTCGATCTTTTTTTCTGAAATCTCTTGGCCTAGTTCCAGACGAGAACCGCCGGAAAAAAAAACCAAACTGCTGGTCTTGAGCCAACGGCAGCCTCCGGGGTGGGTACTTAGACCTCTTCTGTTAATAAGTAAATTTTTGCGTGACGTAATTAATGGACGTTCCCTATACGATTGTATTAGGATCCGTAAAACACCTAAAAATGCCGAAAAATACACATGAATCAATGATGTGAGTTGAGTTATAAAGTTCATGTTCCAAAATACATGCAGCACCGTTCAATAGAGAATTTTACGAACCGTTTCTGAAGAGCTGATTTTTACACTCATGAATAAAATTTGACAGAAAGCAGCGGCTCAATTGCTGTGATGGCCGGCTCACAATTGATACGTTGCGGATGCGTTTGCGTGAATTTGACAGTTTTCCCATAGGTTCTCTGTCAAATTTACGTCAACGCATCCGCAAAGTATCAATTGTGGGTGACCCTTGAGAAGCAACATAAATATCATAAAAATAACAAAAGCTGACCTGCTTCTGACATCTCATAACGTGCTCTATTTACATTTACTTTGTTTATGTTGATAATTAATCTTCTTCCAAGTTGAAGAACAGCAGTGTAAAATTTGATTATAATTTGTTGAACGTAAATTTTTATATAATTTATTAGAAGCAAATTGAGCAACTCTAAAGTGCACGGAATAGCTCAAAGCTGCACTGGAGTTTCTCTAAATTATTCATTGAATTGTCCCTTGGTCAAATCTCATTTTCAGCCCTGAGCGCGTTGGCGAAAACAACCAATCGCGACAACAATTATGTTATGACAAACTGCATCGTTTCGAACGGAGTCGCGTTGCTATTTACTAATTAGCCCACACGCAGACAGTCTTCCGTGAAGCAATCGTCAATTGTGCATTCGTGAAACTTCCTTCCGAAACGGCATGCCTAAATACTGCGCTAAGTGAGCCATCATCCATACGAAATTTGTCCCTCGGTGACACTAATTAACAGTCAGACAGCATGTTTGACGCGCATTTTTCTCTCAGTTTCGAGACTCATTTCCAGCTAGCGAAGCGCGAGTGTGGTGCATCCGAGGGAATGTTGACACCCGAAGCAAATGATGTTGAAAATTTGCACTGTTCGCCAGAAAACGCCGCCTACTTATGCAGGACCTCCCATCCGACTCCGGCTTCTGTTCCCACTGTTCGGTTGAGGCGGAACACCGTTGCATGCCTCATTTGGTGCGATTGGTTCCTGGTTGGCGCCTCTCGGTTGAGCGGCTCGTTGCGTTCAGTTTGCTTAGGTCGAATGGCACAGAACAGAACCATCGTCGTGTGCGGGTTAGCAGCGGAGCCATTCGTTCCGTTTATCAGTTAGACGAAACCAGCAATCTGTCTTAGGTTTGGCGTAGACGCGAGTTTGTTGAACCGTGTATTGTCCAGGGATGCAAAGGGATATGTGCTTTGAATATTTCCGTTGAGCATTGATCGTTTATCGAGTGATGGTTTGTAAGTAAGCGATATAACTACATAAATTGATTGAATGTAATGGAGGTTCATCTAATAATAGAGCAAACTCACAAGGCAGCCATTAAACTTGAATGCTTCATTTGAAGTGGGGATTAGGAGACATCTGAAGTAGTGATTCGTGAGAAAAATGATTGTTGTTGGAGCTATGCTAACCTTATATCTCTTTTTGATTAAAACTCTGATTAAAATGACTTCTACTAACTGGATCTGAAGAAGAAAGAACATTGTTAAATATTTATTTCCAGCCCAAGTAACACGAAATGCTTGAAGATTTACGCTTTCGCTTCATTGTGATAACATATACTTCAAAATTTTACTTCTGAACTTTAACAACTATATTCATAAAAGACTGGCATGCAGGCGAACGATTTGTTGACTGAACAAGGGTTCATGGAGCTCGCAGTCCCTTGTCATGTGAAGACACGCGGAATTTTGGCCATAGTCTTCCGAAGTTCCTGATTGAGATTGACTGGCCCTGCTACAATAAGTCATCACGTACGCTGTTCTCTCGGGGCAACCTGCTAAGGATAGTCCTGCAGACATAGGTAAACCTTACACTAATGGTGGGTTTTTATCACATCACATTGGCTGAGCAAGGCAAGAAATAAACTAAACCATTATTATTTTTTACGGGCGAATTAACAAAAAAACAGTTTACTCCAAACTGAACAAAGCCCAAGCATATTAAAAACAAAACAAACTACCAGCCGATAGAATAGCTGATCGAACTGTTTGAATTGAATGTGGACATCGCCATAAGTTTTTGTAGCATGGATCCAGCAAAACTAATGCTAAGCAGAGTTGGTAGGAAATTGACCAAAAGATCGATTCATTAGGACCATTTTGGATCGGAATAACAACAAGTACATTTTATTTTCTCGGTTAAAAACTATTATTTTTATGATCCTAACATAGGCTCTCGGGCCAAGTCAGTGGCCGAAAGGAGACTCAGTACAACAGTATAAGTGATGAGCTTTTGAAATTTATATTGAAACTCTGCTTTTTTTTATTCTAAGGTACTTCTAAGCATCTTTTCAGTACATTTGGTTCAAGATTTGTAAATTTACCCTAGATTTCTAAAAGTATAGTAAAAACTACCCAAAATTTGAAGCAAATCCTAGAAAATTCAAAAGACGACTTCCCAGAGCTTCAGGAAGATACGTTCTAGAAGTATACGTAGAGAGACTTTCTTGAAAAAAAAACTTCTTTGAAAGTCAGGCAGAAACTGCTCAGAAGTATACGGAGAACAGTGGTTAGCGCAGGATCATCCAAAAAAAAAAAAAAAACAGGACAAACCCTCCCCAAATTTACAGATCAAACTTCCCAGATGTTCAGGAGAGTACTTCCCCGAAAATCAAGAGAGGGCTTCTCAGAGCTTCAGGAAGAAGTTAAGGAAGAGGACTCTTAGAAGCTTGATTCGAGAGGTTCTGGAGCTCTTCCTAGAAATTTAAGATGGAACTTCCCAGAAGTTCAGGAACATCACTCCCCAAAGTTCAGGAAGATGCAAATCAGGGAGGACACTTCCTATATTAAAAAAAAATCAGGAAAAAATTTCCTCAAAGTTCAAGACAATACGTACCCAAAGTTCAAGAGAGACTTCTCTGAATTTCAGGAATGAGTTTTTCAGAAGTTCCGGAAGAATCTTCCCAAAACTTTAGTTGGACCTTCCCAGAAGTACTCTAGAAGCTTCCCGAAGTACAGAAGAGAATATTTAAGAATTTCAGACAGAGTCTTTTTCAAAGTTCAGGATGAAACCTCTTCATAGAACAGAAAGAAACTTTCCAGAAGCATAAGGGAACGTTCATTAATTATGTCACGCAAAAAGTTACTTTTTGTACCCCCTCCCCCCGTGTCACTTTTTTGTATGGACCTTCAAATTGTTTTGTATGGATTGTCACGTTTTCCCAAACCTCCCCCCATACTGCGTGATATAATTAATGGACCTTTCCTAATAGGTATTTACTTCTTATTAGTTTGAGAAAGAATGTCTCAGAAATTCAGGAACAACCAAAACAACACCCTGAAGTTCAGAAGGAAGTTTCCCAAAAATTAGGACTTTTCAAAAGTTCAAGATGAAACTTCCTAAAACTTTAAGGAAATTTTCCTATAGATTTCGAAAAAGACTTTGCAAAAGTATCGGTAAAGTTTTTCTTGGAGGTTAGGATGGGAGTTGTTAGAAGTTTAGCAAAAATTAGCGCAGGAAATAACTTCACCGAATTTACACACCGGGAAGAAATTTTATAGAGATGGCACTACGTTTAAGTTTTAGAAGGAATTTTTGAAAAATTCCAAGAGAGAACTTCTCTGAAGTTCAGAAATGAACTTTCCAGAAGTTCCGGAAGAAACTTCCCAAAACTTTGATTGAAACTTCCCAGTAGTGCCACAGTTCTCTTCGGGAAATAAAGAAGAAGAAAATTTCCAGAATTTCAAACAGAGGCTTTCTCAAAGCTCAGGATGAAATTCCTCTCCAAAAGAACAGAAAGAAACTGCCAGAAGCATAGTAGTTATGTACTTCTAGTTTGGGCAAGAATGAAATTCATTAACAACTGAAAAACACACCCACAGTACAAGAAAAAATTTCTCTCAAAAGTTGAACCTCAAATTTCAGGATGAACTTCCAAGAATTTAAAGAAATTTTCTATAAATTCCGGAAAGGACTTTCGCAAATTTCCGGTAAAATTTTCCCTCAGAGTTCAGGATGGGACTTAGTAGAAGCTTAGAAAGAATTAACTAAAATAACTTCGCCGAATTTTAGGATTTTTTTTTTCTATAGAGTGCATTACCTATAGGTACTAGAAGGAATTTCCCAAAAATATCAAGAAAAACTTCTCTTAAGTTCAGGAGATTACTTTCCAGAATTTCCGAAGAAAACTACTCAAAAGTTTAGTTGGAACTAGCCAGAAGGGCAAGGAGTTTCCTGAAGTTCAGAATCGAACATTCAAATTTCAAATTAGACTTTCTCCCGAAGTTCAGGAAGATACTGTTCAAGAAGAAACTTTCTAGGGATACCAGAATTTACTTCTAGTAGTTCAAGTTGAAATTTCTCAGAAATTCAGGAACAAACTTCCCCTCAGTTATGGAGATAACTTCCCTAAGAGGACTTATCAGAAGTTTAGAAAGTAACTAAGTTTGGGAAAAATTTTCCATTTGTTTCTGGAAGGATAGGTTGGGTTGTTAAATGTGAATTTTCAAGAAAATCAAGAAAAGTATAAGAGATTTGATTGGTTAAAAAACCTGCCTGAAATTTAGCAGAGAAATTTAGAAATTTGTTTGGAAGTTCATTAATTATCAAAATTTTTCAAGGTCCTCAATGTTCAGAAGAGACAATAAAATTAAAAAGAAACATTCTCGATTTGAAAAAAAATCCCTTCTTGGTTGCCTGGAAGCTCAAAAAAAGTTTGTATGCTTCACCAGATATTCAGAGAACTTCTAGGTTAATTTGTTGAGGAGATCAATTACTGCATGCAAGAAATAATAATGTCAATAGCTCCAGTATCGTCACGCTCTAATTAGTTGGTAATAACTAGATATTAAAGGGTGATACGGTCAAAATTTGGTCAGGGAAAACGCGTGTAAATCGGTGAAATCGTTTATTTAAAAAATCAAATTAAATTTCTTTTCAAGTTCAATTAGTATAAAATTCAGGAAAAATATTCAGTTAGGCTTCCGCTTTTCCAAATCCGAATTGCCGGGCCTTACGCTTGACCCCTGCCATCAGATTTTGTACAGCCACCTTGTCCACCTTCTTCGCCGCAGAAAGCCAGTTTGCCTTGAACTGCTGCTCGTCCTTAGCAGTTTTTTGGTCTTCTTTAGGTTCCGCTTGACAATAGCCCAGTATTTCTCAATTGGGCGGAGCTCTGGCGTGTTGGGAGGGTTCTTGTCGCGGGAACCACCTGCACGTTGTTGGCGGCGTACCACTCCATGGCCTTTTTACCGTAATGGCAAGATGCCGAATCCGGCCAAAACAGTACGGAACAACCGTGTTTCTTCAGGAAAGGCAGCAGACGTTTATTCAAACACTCTTTCCGTAAATTTCTTGGTTGACAGTCCCGGAAGCTATGAAAATGCTGCTTTTCAAGCCACAGGTACAGATGGCTTGCCAAACCAGATATTTCTTTGCGAACTTTGACAGTTTCGTGTGCTTGAAAATATCTGCTACCTTTCCCCTTCCTTTTGCCGTATAAAACTCCTGTCCCGGAAGCTGCTTGTAGTCGGCTTTGACGTAGGTTTCGTCGTCCATTACCACGCAGTCAAACTTCGTCAGCATCGTCGTGTACAGCCTCCGGGATCGCGCTTTGGCCGTCGTATTTTGTTTATCATCGCGATTTGGAGTCACTACCTTCTTGTAAGTCGATAGTCCGGCTCGTTTTTGGCTCGATGCACGGTTGTAGACGATACACCCAGCTTATTTGCGGCATCTCGGAGAGATAGGTTAGGGTTTCGCTTGAAACTACCGGCAACTCTCTTTGTCGTCTCAGCGGCTTCCGGTTTTCGATTTCCCCCCGATCCAGACTTCCTGGCTGTCGACAAACGTTCCCCAAACACATTAATTACATTTGTAACGGTTGATTTGGCAACTTTTAGCGATTTTGCCAACTTTGCGTGCGAGTAGCTCGGATTTTCGCGATGCGCGAGCAAAATTTTGATACGCTGCTCTTCTTGCTTGGACGGCATTTTGACAACTGAAGAGTGAATTCCAAAATCAAAATAGGAGCAACATTCTACACACACACCTTCAAAATGAGGGTGTTCAGGTTTTAAATGCAAAATTGAAAGAAATACGTCAAGTTGATATTGACCAAATTTTGACCGTATCGCCCTTTAACTTCTCTTCTTTGTCCTTTTTGGAAAAGATCGGCACCTGTCCACATAGTTATAATAACTTCCTCGAAAAATACCTCAAATTGCAACTTTGGAACAGCGGCCCAATGAGGTTTTATAATAACAAAAACAAAAACCAAAACTTCAGCCAAAATATGCCATGTGCCATGCCTGGTGTGGTGCTAATGCACTTTTTGGACGTCCTGAGCGTGAACGTTAAACTCCAAAACCAACCGGTGAACGGTTGGAATGAAGGATCTTCCACCATTTTTGCATGTGGATCTCAGTAGCCGATAAACCTTCCAAAGCAAAGAGTTCAATCTCTGCACGATATTTGGATTTTTGCAGTTGTTAAATCACACACTGTTATGTCACCTACAAATGGCTTGCAAACAAAGAATGTATTTACAGATTGAAATGAAATTTCGAGTACATTCTCATGAAACATGAAATACACTCCGTGTCATAACTATAGTAGAAGTCATTTTATTCAGGTTTTTGAGTAATAGAAGAGAATACATATTGGAAATGAAGTACACAGGATTGGATATGGTCTTAATCTGTGTTTATAAGAATGTTTTTATATCTTGGATTGTTAATCAATAGCGTAAACAAAATAACTGTGATTCATAACTATAGAACCAGACGTAAAATTAATTTTTCTCCAAAAAGTTTACATCGATTTTGTCGATCGGCTTTTATGAACTGATACGTTATCTTGTTGAAATATCCATTTACCAAAATGGTTTTGCTGCAAGAATGGTATCAAATGGGTTTGGAACATCTCGATGTTCTCCTGGCTGTTCATTCTTGTTGACGGAAAAGCAATCTGCACCACTCCGTTTTGAAAAATGCCCCCCAAACTAAATCAAAACTGCCCCCTCTAAAGTTCAGAGACGAAAAGTAACGTGGCGCTTTCCGTAAATCACTCCCGAAAGTCATGGTGCTTGCTTAAGTTTTTGTCACCGAATGTTTGGAGAGTCTTATAAAATTACGTTTTCACTGTTAAACGTGAACATCAAGCATAAGGTCAGCCTTTAATTGGTTCCAACTTTTGAGTGGGTTGCTTGCAGCGTTGATTATTCTGCGTTGACATCTTTTTGACAACTCTTTCTTCACGCTCATTCGGATTTACCCAAAATTGAGTAACTTGTACCCATTTTCATAAAACTGATTGTAATGTCAAGCCATGGGTAAGGCGATTTATGAAATTCGGTAAATCTTACTCGGTTCTTCATATATCTGGTTCATTCCGTAATTAAGCTTTTAGACAGTAGCAAAAACCCGTCAGCGTGAGACGCCATTTTTCCAAAGTGAGGTGAACAATTTAAAAAAATCAAATTTTAAGACGATCATTCAGCTATTGGAACTGGTTGGAGCGGCACTGGATACGGAAACGTATCCGCAAATTGAAAGGTACTATTATTTTTGTTCTATTTTCTAATAAATATCCAAAAAATCCATTCTAGAAATTCGATTTATTCGATCAGCGCAAGCTAACCAACCACTTCTTACAGAGCCTGTTCGAGCTGATTGAACTGACGACCAAGGAAGTCCCGCGATGCGTGACCAATGTGCACCAGCACCGGATTCTGGACACCGTGATGAGTTTTATCGAGGATCAACTGCTGGAGGAAAGTCACCCTTCGTTGATTTCTCTGGCGGGTGCTATGCAGGGATTTGTCTACTATCTGGTGACCTTGCTCGCTGTATGTGTATGTGTATGTGTGCATGTGTGTATTTATGAAAGAACTTATGAATAAATGAGAGGACGAACATGATTTTCCAACTCCGGCCCGATATATGTGGGTTATAATTCTTCCAGTAATTCGATTTTTAATCAATTTTTATCACAGGTGAATTTAATATTGAAACTACATAGTTGACAAACTTTTTTTCAACGGAATAAAAGAAAAAAGCCTCTTTACCCAATAACCATAAAAACTACATTTTATATTCATGGGTAGAACTAGCCCAGAATTAAATAGATCGGGGGTTTACCCAATTTTGGGTTCCAAACCGGTTACCCAATTTTGAGTAGTTCCATTTTTTATGATTTTGGGTTACCTTTACTCAATTTTGGGTAAATCTGGATGTGCGTGTTGGGTCCAACTTTCTTATTTTTTCCATATCTTTAAAAAAAATTCAAAACAATTCAAAACAACGTTATGAGATCTGAACAAACGACGAATATCGTGAATATCGATATCACAATCACGAGAAGCCAAAATCTTCCCTCTTCCTGCTCTGACAAATACGTTCCACGTGACATTTTAGAGCTTATACAAAACACGTCATAACACGTTAATTGGTGAAAGAAAACTGAGCTGCAGTTGAATTATGCAGCGAATGGCATTATTCAGGTATTGGTTCTATAAGTGTGAAACGGCAATTTTTCTAAATTTGTCTTTTGCTATTCATAAAGGGTGTTTATTGATGCAGATGTGTAGCAATCACGTATATATAAGGTCTGGCGCAGTAGCCACAACAATATTAACGGAAATGAACAAAAATTAGCTAATGACACTAATACCACTGCACTCACTTGCGCACGCTACACAAAAGCTCGCAAAGTGCTACGTCACACTATTTCTTTTGATTCGTTTGCTCCGTGATTGTTGATGGTATGCGCTAAAAAACTTAATTTTTCAACTGTTTCCAGTCTACCGGTGATGGAAAATTTGTTCTATATCGCTACTCGAATGTCAAGTCTCAGCGTTTGAAAGTTTGTGTGGCAAAAATTCGATTACCTCAGTTAAATTCACTATAAATGATCCATATTAACAGTTGGAAATACTTCTGTTCAACAAATGGCATTTGTATCATGATTATTTCTATAATTCAGCATTCATAATAAATGTTTGAATCGATTTTTTTTTACCTGAACCTATGCCCGCCAATAGAAAGTTCAATAGTGTTACGTCATCACTTGTTGGCTCAGCAATGTTTTTGCTTCCAATACAAGCATGCAGTGCGTTGCCTCAGACCTTATGTAGACGTCATTGGATGTGTATTACCTACTGATAATATGGATCATTTATAGTGAATTTAACTGAGGTAATCGAACTTTTGCCACACAAACTTTCAAACGCTGAGACTTGACAATCGAGTAGCGATATAGAACCAATTTTCCATCATCGGTAAACTGGAATCAGTTGAAAAATTAAGTTTTTTAGCGCATTCCATCAACAATCACGGAGCAAACGAATCAAAATAAATAGTGCGACGTAGCACTTTCCGGGCTTTTGTGTAGCGTGCGCAAGGAGTGCAGTGGTATTAGTGTCATGAGCGAATTTCGCTCATTTCACTAATTTTGTTGTGGCTACTGTGCCAGACCTTATATATACGTCATTGGTGATAGTCAGCTCTCCTACACGGTCATTACAAAATAATGAATAAAGAAAAAAAAATACACTCTTAAAAAAATTGAAACGTTTTATGAGTGGTTTTTGTTATGAAACAACAATGTATCATAAGAAATTTTGATTTTACTACTGATGTCGCTTTCACACCTTTTAGACTAACCTAAAGACTGGACTCGGAAAAAAATGAGACACAAAAATGATCACCAAAAATTCATTTTAAATCGGATACTTTTCAAATTTTCAGGGATTAATAAACTATATATTATGCTATGTTTTGGCATAATTCATTTATTGAATTTCCTTCCCCAAGCTGAATGCTCGTACATTTCTCTTAACACTGCTCATGAGATCTTGGACGAGGCTTTTCTTCAACTTCTTCTTCACAATCGCCCAAAACTTTTCGATCGGACGAAGTTCTGGTGTATTGGGCGGGTTCGCCTCCTTCGGGACCACATTAACGCCCTTCGATTCGTACAAATCCATTACAGGCTTGGCGTAATGGCACGAAGTTATATCCGACCAGAACACCGTGGGACCACGGTGAGAGCGGAGGAAGGGCAGCAAGCGTTTCTGCAAGCATTCCTCTCGATAAATCTGCCCGTTTATGGTGCCGGTTGTAACGAACGGCTTGCTGTATCGTCCACACTCGCAGATCAACACAACAGGTACTTCTTCGCGAATTTGTCCATATTTCTCTTCCGGAACTTTTCCGGAACCTTCATGCGGGACGTACCGACAAAAAACTCGAGGCCGGGGATTTGTTTGGTGTCCGCCTTTATATACGTCTCGTCGTCCATGACGAGACAGCCTGGCTTGACCAGCCACTCACGGTACAACTTCCGCGCACGCAATTTGGCCACCGTGTTTTGCTTGTCGGTCCGGTTTAGCGCCTTCCTGACCTTAAAAACACGTAGCCCAACCCACTCATGGTCTGCTGGACGAACCACTTCGACAGAAAAAAAATCCTTTTTGGCCACGTCTCGGGTGGAAAGGTTCGGGTTATTCTTAAAGTACTGCCTTATCTTCTCTGAGTTTTCCGTTTTGGGTTTTCGGCCGCTTTCAGCATGCTGCTCGATGGTCTTCGTCTTCTGAAACATCTTCACAACGCTGGACAAGGTGGAATTGTGGATTCCAAGCCTTCTACCGATCCACCTGTGCGACTGACCAGGATTATCGATCACCGCGCCCAAGAATTGCTGGCATAGCTCTTCTTGTTTCGAATGCATCTTGAAAACTACTTGACAGATCGCGATAAACATAAACTTAACACTGTAAACTAGTATTACCCAAAATTTCATTATTTTTTACCCACGCAATAAAAAGTTACACCCAAAACAATGTGTCGCATTTTTTCCAATCTGTAGTATGTTTTTGGAGCACCTTGGGAGCCTGGATCGGAAGAAAACATTCAGTATGCTGCTTTTAGACAACCATCTTAGTTCGATCTTTAGTTCAAATATAAGTGGCTGGGATTGGTTCACTGTAGTCACTTTTTACAGTTGCTCAAATGTTACTACGTTCACACTGATTATGTCAGGCTTGACCAAAGCATAGCCTTCTGCGACCTTGTATCGAAACGATACCATTTTCAGTGACGCGTTATTACCCTTGGGATTTTCCCCACTTGACAAAACCGGGGGAAAATGTTATCACCATGAAAGGCCACCGCAAAAAAGCTATAAAACAATTTTGAAAAAATCAATGCGTCTATAAAATCAAATTCCTACCAGATTCCAGAAGCCAACGTCGCACAAAGCCGCTCTTGAAAGACAATCACCAACGACAACTTTACGACCAAATAATGACATCATTAGACAAATTCGTCTGCCACTATAAAACGTCATAAAATGCCCGCTCCCGCTTCTCCCAACTATTTTTGTTCACCAATATTCATTTGGAGAACGCAACTAATAAAGCATTCAAAAAATATATTTTATTTTTCGGTCGCCCGTTCGTTCGATCGTTAGTTCGTTCATATCTCAAAATAACCGATAGATTGGTGCTGCCTGGCTGGTAAGAGTGCTGATGGGGCGTGCCGGGAAACCGAAATTAGGACCACACCGCACTGGACGCTTTCCAGGCACGGGGAAACCTTAAAATATGCATCATCCGGTACGCAATGAATATTCGATCAACTGTTTTTTTTAGTTTCGATTTTTCGAGTTTGATTCGAATGTAGGGTGGAGAGCTAGATGAGTCCTATGTACCTCGCACTCCTTGGGCGGTTGTGGGACTTGCGTAACGCTGGTAGCTCCTGGTTGGTAGATAGCTATTCCGGGATGCACTTGACACCAGGTTCGAAATTTATAAGGTATTTATGCTAATGGAAAAACGAGCACTTTTAGACACATGCTGGAATTTTATGGTATTGTTATTACGCATGATGTGTGCTCACTGCTCAATCAGGTGTAAAGGGCACAATGGACGTGATAGAATGGGTTCTCACGATCTTCGGCCGGGGATAAAAACATGCAGTTATGGGCGGTGAGGAATTCAATGTTTATTCTTCAGACTGGCATCATAAATCATTCCACTAAACTGGCCATAAATGCTTTCCCTAATTAAAAGGATTAGAACAATCCGAAGGAGGTACTTGTTTCGAGCGGAAGTCGTCCTCATGGTGCGGTATGAAGCGTAAAAAATGAACCGAGAGATTTCCCCTCTTCCAAACGTGTCACGTGTCGATGGTTTATTAGCTTACGCTTAGATGCACAGATTTAGCACTCACTCATATCGGGGGTTCGAACCCACGCTTTTGACTTCTCCGTTAATGCGCAGGAACTAATGCAGAGGGTTATGAATTCGGTCGGAGGGTGAGCGTTGAATAAATGAACATCACACGTATTGCTACTGCTGGCTGCCACGCTACCACCGGATGATGATGATGATGATGCATCAAAATCGGATTTATTTTACATATGTTTCGAATATCCTCGTGGGAGAGCTTGGTGAGCTAATTGCGGGTAGATGACCGTCAATTCTCTTGGTGTTATGCTCAGTACTCGATCGGGAACGAGATAACATGGTAAAGGCATTGTGAAAATATTCGCGACTTTCCCGCGCTTGACACAAAATATACAAATTCAAGCACTGGCAATTGCATCGCAGGGTGTTTTTGCAAAAAACGGCGCACACAAATTCGTCTGTGTCTTTTTTTACCGTACGAGGGTGGCAATTTGAGCAAAACTGGTTCAATGTGTGTTGCAGTGGTAACAAACGAAACGGTTTCCGCAATTACAACTTCATTCGTATAACATACCGTTAATAATTGAATTCAATTACTTACGCCATCTATGAACATCTCCTCTGCACTGGAAACGAATTTTCCTAATACCACGAAACCTATAAACATGAGCATCAACCTGAACCTTTAACCTATAACCTATAATTACGTAGCAAATATAAATTTGCAGGCAAATTTTACCTTGTGTCGGTAGAGACGAAACTTTTGGGAGTTTTAGTTCCTTGGCAGGATCGCGTACCGGTAAATTCGTATTTCGCTGTCGTTCGTAAAAAATGCGTGTCCACTTGATTCGACGTCATTTTACTGAATGTAACAAGAATGTAAGCATGTTGTTGCACGAAATGAAGTGGAGAGTTTCAGCTGTCATATGAGCGAAACATTTTAGAGCGTTTCCAGATGAAATCAGCCGGAAAAAGTCAAAATCTTGCACGACCCTCTCCGATTTGGATGAAACTTTGCACATGTCTTCGGAATTGGTGATGATGGATTTTCCGCGGGTTAAGGGAATTTTTTGACTCAAGACATTTTTTTCAAAAGGGCGTATGTGTTTTGTCATGCGTATTTTTCAAAAAATCATAACTCGAAAACCGTTGGTTGTAATAAAATTGCGTCTGAAAAGAAGTTGTAGTTAATTAATTTGACTTTATAAAAAAATATGTACACTGTAAAAACAATAATTTTTTCTTCAAAAAAATCAAAAATTAAACTTAAAAATCAATTAGCAAATCTGTCCAACGTACGATTTTTATAAAAAAAATTTCAAAAAGGCTTTGAGTCATAAGAAGAAGAATAAAAGTTGTTTTACGATGGAGCAACTTAAGATAAAAAAGTTCTTAGAAGTAAGAAAAATTTAAGTTTTTTCCAATTTGTTGTTTTTGCATAAATAACCATATTTTAATAATATAATACGATTTTTCTAGTAATTTTAAACAAAAATGCTCTTGGTGAGCAACATTCTATATGTACCCGTTTTCGAGATAATTTGAAAGTAATGTCGAAAAAATGGCTTTTTCCATGAAAATATCCCTTTTTCAAATGTTAGTCGTGATTGTCCATCTGCAAAAGTATTCTTTTCAAATTGTACATAAAATTTTCAACAACTATCCTTTTGACACCAAGAAGATTGAACATCTTCTTAATTAACGAAATTAACGAATCTTAATTACCAAATAAAAATTTTGAGTTTTTTTTGTTCATACATGATTTATTTATTTTTTCTACTATTTAAAAAAAATTGTATTTACATTTTTACAAACACTATTTCCTAACATTCCTATAAATATTATGAAAACTCAGTATTTCGTCAGTTGAAAATATTTTCGCAGCGATTTTGTTATCTGCAACTGGAATGAAGGAGTGATATTTCTGTGTACCAGGAATCATTTTTGTTTGCTGATAACTACCACCCCATTCTGCAGCTCCCTCTTCATATTCTTCTTGTGAAACATAGCAAAATGATATTTTTGTGAAATTTTCTTGATTTCTCTTAATAGCCCAATCATACAAAGTTTTCGCACTTGTTATTGGATGTTCATGTTGTTTGGCCAAGCTTGCTCTTGTTGCCATTCGTTTTAATGTGCCGCCAATTGCATCACATGGTCCCTTACCATGTGAAGTTGCGAAAAAATGCCACTCAGAATCAATGTTGTATTTCTCTTTAAACTTGCAGAGGCTTGCAAATTTTTTTCTATTTTTGTATTGGGAAGCAGCCCCTTCAGACATAAAAATGGCCTTTTTTATATTCATTAGATGATTTAAATTCGTTAGTTATTTAAAAATAAATACTTGTACCGCTATTGTATCATGTCTTAAGAACTTCTGATATTACAACAAAACTTAGATTTTTAAGCATTTCTGACTCCATATAATAAATAACAAACGGATGAATTGTAGCCTGATCATTGTTCCAATGATGACTTTGAACAGCATCCTGAAGTACAAATGAATAATTCTCTGCAAAATCGCAAATAATAACTACTTCTCCTTCTTTTAATGAAGACTTTGTATCTTTTAAAAATTTAGATTGCTTTGTTTTTATATAATCATGAGTTAATAGTTTTTCTAATTTCTCGCTAAAATATTCAACAAATTCATCGACAGGTTTTAATAGCGTTTCTAAATTACATCTATCAGTTGTAATCCATTGTTCGAACGATATCTCAGACAAGTTATGTTTCTCAAGTTCTTTTAAAAATCTTATCTCAAATTCTGACAGCGTGGGACAATTTTCGCATTCACGGAGGTAACAATATTTTGATCTTGATGATGAATTACACAATAACTTCTCAAAATGTTGATTACAATCAGTGTTGAATGAATATTTTTTTAAACTGTAAAGCATTAAATCAATATTTTCGTGAATTGCGCAAACACAAACGTTGTGAGAACCTGAAGCATTTAGCAATTTACAATGTTTTGGTCGTAATGCTGCAAAAGTACTAAATCAATTTTATGTTCACTGACTTCTTTAAATCGAGTGAAAGTTTCTCTAAGTGATGAAAGTTATAACCGTTTTTGAATTTGTTGACGCTTACCATTAGTGTTTACAGAGACATAATCTCTTTGTCCCGGCATGGCTCTGCTGATGTCGTCCTGATTCTTTATATCCGGATTCAAACGATTCCCCGATCTGTCGTTGGGAGTAGCCAATACTCCATTTTCGGCTGCCAATTCTTTTGCTTGTAATGCAAGGTATTTGTTTGTTTCAAATTTGCTCGTTATCTGCTGAACCGTCCACGAAATAGGCAAAACTGTTAATATACGTATTTTATCTATTCTCGAACAATCTAGTTCTATGAATTTTTCCTTCAATTTGGAAATAATTTCATCATATTTCACAACCCTTGTTTTCAATGTAGCTAACTCTTCGACTTCTTCTTGTGGTGGTAAGCTGAATAGATATTTTCTAATACCTGCTACAATTTCGGCAAATTTTTGCCGACGGTATTTATCGTTTTTAAATTCTCTAATGGATATCGGAGACACATCTATTCCTGCAATTCCATTATTGAATAACTCAATGTTGTGTATCCTGGAATAATCCGGCAGGTCACTGTCCTGAGAAGATGCCGAGGTAATTGAAGCTGCCGATGGTATTTCCTCCAAATCGTTCCGTGATGTGGTTGGTGCTTCGTCATGTCCACCGTTTTCTGGTTGCTCCACTCTTTCGACAGGATTACGACGATACGAATATAACCGACATGAATCACAAATTCTTAATGACGTGTCCAAATGGACCGTACACTGCATGGATAAACGTTTTTCAATTAACTTGTCAGTTAAATTTCTAAGTTTAGGCGAACACCGTCTCCCGATTTCACGAAAAGGTTTACAACAATGCTTTGTTTCGAGTTCCATTTCAAATCGTTTTACACTTTACGCTACTTATGAAAGACACTGTTAAATGATGTCATGACTTTGTAATGTAATCCTTTTTATACGTACTAGGTACGCACTTTAGGTACTTTTTGAAATATTGGTATGTGCAGGGGTATGCATGCAAAATTATATATTCTGCTTAACACCAAATGTGAATGTATGAATGAGCTCAAAATATTTACCTGCATTTAGTAATTCAGACATAGCACCAAAATTACATGAGAAATAGTTGCACACTAAATTATCATGGCCTGATACCTAACAAATAATGTGTATCAGCATTAAACCAAATTAGGAATGAGCAATCAAAAGATGAGATAACGATCTTCGGATAATCTAAATGTGACACGGTAAATCTATCAGAATACTAGCAACAGCTATATAGTATATGTAGCAATTAAATATGTGCATGTATTTCACCAAATTATGTAATTGTGAGCACTAAACTATTCGCACATGTCTTTCAATTTATATTGAGATTTTCACATAATAAGCACACAGTAAGAATGAGCAATGGCATATTTATATGGTGTATTGTTTATCCATTGCTCATTTGTAACTGTTTTATGGGAAAATTTACAAAGTCAGAAGTACATATGCGAATTGTTGATAGTGCTCAAATTACACGATATTGCGAATATATGCAATATTTGATTGCGGACATATACTAATGCTGTTAGCTCTATTTGTAAGATTTGAGCTCGGTCATAATTAATTATCCGAAGATCTTTGCATCTTTGTATTGCTAAAACATTGCTAATTTTTTAAGGACTATCAGCACTCATGTTGGCAAGCCGAATAAGTTTAGTGGCACATTTTTCAATTTTTATTGCCTGCAGGGATATGTCATGTTAATTGATGATTAATTCTGTCACACCAAAGGAATGCATGAATAGGTATAAATGGGCGTAACAATTGTATTCTTACTGGTATAAACAGTTTAACTAATTAAATACATTATGTTTCTACCTGAACAAAATACGCTTGTACACTAACATGAATACTAATTATTTTTGTTTCGGGTTAGGTTTTCATAATATACTGTAAGTATAAGCAGCAAATTTTGTCGTGTTACCTACAGTAAATATCAGGAATCAGTTTGTCGAGTATTCTCGGTAATGAAAGGTATATTGTAGAAAATTTTATGTACAATTTGAAACGAATACTTTTGCAGATGGACAATCACGACTAACATTTGAAAAAGGGATATTTTTATGGAAAAAGCCATTTTTTAGACATTTATTTCAAATTATCTCGAAAACGGATACATTTAGAATGTTGCTCACCAAGAGCATTTTTGTTTTAAATCACTAGAAAAATCGTATTGATTGGATCGAAGTAGGTCGCGCTCCGGGACTGACGTGTTTGTGCTTCGCTGCTTGTTTTATCTGCAAATTTTCGAGAAAATTAGATATTTAGTGGAAACTATTGTGTAGTGTTGAACTTTTCATCTTGATAATGATTCGGTCACTAAAGAGTTGATTGCGGTCCAACACGAGGCTTTCGACTGGTGTAAAAACAAAGTGTCCCCGGTGCAGACGGAACCCCGAACATACAGCCTTGCGGCGACAGGAGGAGCTCGAGTTCACCCGCGTAACTCGGAGATGTTTGGTTAATGGTCGTGGAGCGTTCATGGTCGACCATCTCCTTAAGAACAGAATGTTATCTGGAGGGTACGCGGACCTGCTCTGGTTGCTCGATGTTACAACCACAGCAATGGAATGTTCTGGAAACCCGGGTGAGCTCTTTCCATTTTCTCCTTTTGTGTCTCATTCCAATATTTTTTGTTTCGATATGTATGTATACGTATGTGTATGTACACTCAGTGGCATGGGAGAGGCCGAGCGGGGTCTTGTTGGCGGGAGACTCCATGTTCAGCCTCCTGTAACTTTGTCAATTGTCAGTGTTTTTGGATGAAGGTTTGACAACATTATGCAAAATGTGTGAACCTGGTGTGATCAGGGTTTCATGTTGATAGGGTTTATAGATTTGGGGTTGTCGTGGCATGTGTGAGGAGTCAGTTTTTGGACGTGAAGATTTCAGGGGTCCGTGTTTCTGTGAGGGGTTTGGGTGGCATATTGGAGGTTTCTTCGGAGCTTGTAGGGGTACAGAGGATTGTGTGGGCGGGATTTGAACTGTTTCCATAGGGTGGTTTGGACTGCAGCTGCGTCGCGGTTGACGTACCAACGTGGGCGTTTCCCTTTTTCATCCGATGCTGACCTTGCTGAGGTGTCGGTGCGGGGAGGAAGCCGAGGTGAATTTTATTAATAATACTGTATAACACTGTATACGTAGTTTTCACAAACCAATTCATACTGAATGCCATATTTTCAAAGTTCTTCGTGGGTCACACTAGTTGTTTTGGATATATCACGCGTAACAAGTCATGTGTATTAATAAGATGAATTCACCACGGTTTTTTTTTTTTTTGCACCGATGTTTCGGCGGGGTCAGTGTCGGGTGAGGGGGGGAGGTGCTCGTGTTGGTGTGTCAACTTTGACGCCAGCTGTGGTCCAGACCACTTTGTGAGGGTAGTTCGAGTTTTGTCCGCATTGTTTTCTGTATTTTTGTAGGCTGTGGAGAGGTTTTTAGTGTGCTGCCTGGGTCCTTCACAGGGGTGCGGAGTTTTGGGGTTGCTGTGTCCAGGGATGGCTTTTTTCACATATGTTGTGATAGCTTCGGGTCTGTAGGTTTTGTCGGCATGAGGTTTTGATCGCATAGGGTCTATACATTAGTTATTGAATTGTCAGATTTTCGTTTGGAAGTATTGATGGTTGGCGGGGAGACAGGGGGTTGAACAACGTGGTTTTGGGAGCAGGGTTTTGCTCGGCTTTTTTTTTTGCTACTGAGTGTATGTGTGTATGTTTGTGTATGTATACATGTGTATGTATGTGTGAATGTTCATTTAATTTTATAATGCATAATATATATATGATCACATCACTTATCAAGGTGAATCCTGATCCATCGAGCCCTACCCTACTAACATAGAAAAACCTCCTTCCTGTGACCTTTGTGGGGATGCAGAGGTAAACACGGTCCCTAATCAGCAAAGGTCACACTAACTTTCCTTCCCTATTCCCAACTGATTGCAAGGACGTGGCCGGCGCCGTTATTGATTATTAAAGAAATTGAGTCACTGAAACGTGTACAGTGAGAATGGTCGGTTACTCCCAGCCCCATTCAGTTGATTCATTGTGCAATTTCACTGATTCGGATCAATCACGGAGTAGCAACCATAGATACGTGCAGTCAGCCATGCTAAGCTGCTAAAAAGCTAAAGCTAAATCACTAGAAAAATCGTATTATATTATTAAAATATGGTTATTTATGCAAAAACAGCAAATTGGAAAAAACTTAAATTTTTCTTACTTCCGGGAACTTTTTTATCTTAAGTTGCTCTTTCTTAGAACAATTTTTATTCTTCTTTTTATGACTCAAAGCCTTTTCGGAAAAAAATTTGCGCATAAAATCGTGCGAATTGACACAAGTACTGATTTTTTTAAAGAAATTTTTTTACAGTGTACATATTTTTTTGTAAGTCAAATTGATCCTTCTTCTACTTCTTTTTTAGACGCAATTTTATTACAACCAACGGTTTTTCGAGGTTATGATTTTTTGACGCACGACAAAACACATGCCGCGCACCTTTTGAAAAATTTGTCTTGAGTCAAAAAACTCCCTTAACCCACGGAAAATCCATCATCACCAATTCCGAAGACATGTGCAAAGTTTCATCCAAATCGGAGAGGGTTGAGTTCAGTCATTTGCTCATTTGGCTCTTTAGAGATCCGTAAAATAATTCAAAATCGTGAAATAATGCAGAAACTTGATTGTGACTTAATTGAGTCACATTGCAGTTACTTTGACTTATTTGCAACAAGTTTGCTACTAGGACATTGAGTATTTTTGTTTATACGCGAATGAGATGATATTTGATTGTTAACTTGCTTCCATTAGACAAACATTTAGTAGAGGGTTTTAGCGCATGTGAGACAAAGTAGAAAATACAATAAGAGGTCTGGAAAGATGTCAACTTGCTTTGGAAAACTTTCCAAGAAGATAAACTTGATATCTACAGTGAAAACAAAAATAGCCGCATATGCTTTTATTGTGGACTGCATTTTGCTACAAAAGTGAAAAGCATCCACAAGGCAGATATTTTGACGAAGAAAATAAGGCCACTCAAGATTCTGTAGCAACGCCAGGAAAAAAATCTTTGTGAAGTCGACGAGAACGGATCTACGGAAGTTCTATGGATAGAATCACGTTTTGTCGAAATCATTGGACTTGACATCCAAGAATCAATTCCACCAGAATAACTTCTACTGAATTTCGGTCTACGTGGTTTATGAACAGTCCCTTACAGGTATTCCACTAAACAGCTCAAACCCCCAGGATTCATAATGTCTGAAAATTGATAATACAACATCATAAGTCCTACAAAAGCTATAGTATAGCTGATATTGTACTAGTTCGTTATGATACGGTTGTCAAAATAGTTCAGAGGTTCAAAAATGCGGTTCTATCTTATCAGCGGCACGATCTGGACGTCCATCGAAGCACAAGTCCAGGGATTGACAGGGCTCTCGTGAACAAAATTAAGCAACAACGAGGCTTATCAGCTCCCAAAGTTGCAAAACAAATCGAAAACGAGTCTTGAATTCATATGACATCACAAACAGTGTGAAATCGGCTTCATGAACCTGGTCTTAAAGGAAGAGTGGCACTTAAAATGCCATGGATATCCGCGAAAAACATTTGAAAAACGGCTGAAGTGTGAACAATTGATGACTGGAAGAAAATCATATGGTCGGATGAGACTAAAATAATGCTATTTGGGACTAATGGTATGCGAAGAAAATGGTGGAAGACCGGTGAGAGCTTGAAGAAAAGAGCGTTTACGGCTGACAGTCAAACATGGTGAAGGTAAATGCTTGCATCATCACTAATTGTTGAATAACTCTGCCAGATTTTTCATTGTCTATTCAGGAAGGTCATGATTTGGTGCTCTATGGCAAAGTCTGGTGTTGGACAGCTTGAATTCATTGGCAGAATAATGGCAAAGGATGTTTATCTGGACATATTGAAGAGAAAACTTCCATCAACCATCCGAAAACAGAAAATGGGCCGAAGATACACATCCCAACAAGATGGGGACAGAAAGCATACGTCAATACTGGTATCGCAACGGTTCAACGAACGACAAAATCACACCAGAATCGACTGCTAAGCTTGTTGAATCAATGCCGCGAAGATGCCAAGCTGTTATTGAAGCCAAGGGTGGTCGCACACAATAATGAACAATGTTATATTATTATTTAGTTATAAAGTGGATAAACTTTTTTACTCTATTTGGGTCTGAACTTGCCTTATAACACTATACTAGAAACGTGTTGGAGTGGTACGCGACCAATAACGGGTTTCATGTGCAAAACTCTTACAAATTCAATGGAATCTAGCAAAATTGAAAAATTTTGGGCTATCATGATGAAAACACCTTGTAAGTATCTCAAAATAATCGAAAATAAGCTTGAAAAAAGTCTGGATGACAGATGGGAAAAAAACTGTTGTGCTTAACAAAATGAATGGAGTCATGAGAGAGAGAGAGGTACAAGGTTTGATAACGTGAAAAGATGTCAAGTGACATAATTTATACAAATCATAAAGGGTGGCTTAAAGTAAATTGGTACGCACAAAAAGACCTGTAATTCGTGATTCGCTAAGATTAAAAAGTTCATTCATGGATGTCTTACAGTACTTTTATTAAAACTTCTGAGATACAGCATTTGATGGTTACATTTCTCCAGTTTGATCGAAAGGAACCGATTCTCGCCCGCATAGTGGAATGCGCTGGCATTTCAACCTGAACAATGCATTAGGTCTTAAGTAACATAGGGAGACTCTCTTTGTCGATTATCTCTTTGCGTTCCTATGGCTATATTAAAACATGTTCAACTATTTTGAACTCACAGTACATTAATATAAATTGTAATTAATGATCTAATACGTCAAAAACATCAGCAAATCGTTTAATAGACATACTATTAACGAAATAGAAAGTCGACGAAGAGAATCTCTGAATGTTACTTAGGACCTAATGCATTGTTCAGCTTGATTTGTTGAATTTACTTGACTGCCCCGCCACTTCGTCGAAGTAGCTGCTTTAAAATTGGCCAGTATTTGTCGATTGATCGAAATTCCGGGCAGTTAGGAGGATTCATTAGCTTGGGGTCAAAATCGATCTTGTTGGCAGCATATCACTCCATAAGCACCTTGGAGTAGTGGAAGCTGACCAAATGGGGCCAAAAGATGTCTATGCTTGCGGATGAAGGGCAATACACACTTTTCAGGGGGGTTTCATCGTTGAGGATGTGACGGCCACAAATCTTGCTAAATCATGGCATTCTTTGTGAGCTTGTCGACAAACACGAGCTTGAAGCTTCCCGGGAACATCCCCACTGTTTACTGAGAAGCTGCTTAAAATCGAGTTTGACGTCTGTTTGGTCATCGCAGGCCTTGTGTTTTGTCAAAACCGGGTCGTACAAGAGCCTTGTACGCTTATTGACCACGGAATTCTGCTTCTGCTTTGTACGACGACTTTCCTGGCAAGGATTGAAAGTTAGCAAACCGTTTGAAAGTTGGACGTTGTACCTTCTGCCCACATCTCGGATCGAAATACAGGGATTGGTTTTAACGCACTTCAAAACCTTGCTGCGCAGTTGACCATCACTGGTTTCTGTTTTTTCGCAGGTCCGCTGATTGCTTTCCACTCTCTGAGTTTCTTTGTAGGTTTTGAGAACTCCAACAACTGTTGTTTTCGGTATCTTCAGTACTATAGCCAGCTTAGAACCGAATCACCTCGGATTTTCCAGGTGTTTGGGCACAATATGTTTTTTCTTCCGAGATCCATTAGAGTTTATTTGTGAAAGCGACAACTTTGATCAAATTGGCACCAGTTGTTTTTGATAGAAGTGTACACTAGAGGCGTGGCAACGGCGCGTGAGGGGTGTACAAACTTACTTTAAGTCAGCATCCAGCTGATTGACTTTAATTTTCTACAAGATTCAAAACAAGCCGATTATTTTTTTTGTTAATCTGTTTTGTTAATTTAAAAAAAAAATTCTGCGAATACAACTATGGTGCAGCTTTTAGAACACTAAATTAGTTGCGAGGCGTCACATAGTCTTTGTTTTGTGTTACAAGCTATAATGCAATCGGTAAATTTTTTGAAAAATTCATAAAAATTTCTGACGCAATTTTCAAAATGTTCATCAGAATCCTGCGAAGTTGTCTCCATTGTATTCGGTCCACACCTCTCCCGCATCGCTGTCTGCGGAGGGTCCGCAGGTCGCTTTCTACTTGATTGATCCACCTTGCTCGTTGCGCGCATCTTCTTCTTGTATCCGTCGGTTCGTTTTCGAGAATCCTTTTAACTAAGCTGTCGTCTGACATTCTTACGACATGCCCAGCCCATTTTAGTCGACCGATCTTAGCGATGTGTACGATGGGAGGTTCTCCCAGTAACTGATGCAATTCGTGATTCATTCGCCTCCTCCACGTTCCGTCTTCCAACTGCATTCCACCGTAAATCGTACGCAGCACCTTCCGTTCAACGATACCAAGGGCGCGTTGGTCCTCCACTAGCCATGTCCATGTTTCGTGGCCGTAAAGAACTACCGGTCTGATTAATGTCTTGTAGATGTAGATGTAGATTGTAGGTCAACTTTATAGTTCGGCGAACTTTGTTCGAGTTGCCAGCCGTAATACCACTTTGTATTTCTCTGCTGGTGTCGTTATCGGTGGTCATCAATGAGCCCAGATACACGAACTCGCCTCACCGTCCATCACTGTAGATTTGAACTCATATTAGGCTAACATTGTCCTCTCGTGAGCCTCTTCCCTTCATGTTTTTTGTTTGCAACGCATTAATCATTAGCTCAATTTTACCAGCTTCAGCCTGTCGAATCACACCCGCCAATGTAATGTTAAACAACAAACACCACAATCAATCCATCACCTTTCCGTAACCCTCTTTGAGATTCGAAAACTCTGAGATTACAGGGACGACACTCATCACTGGACCTATCGTTGCCTCGATCGATTGTATCATGAGCTGGATTAAAATCGATGAAAAGATGATGTGTGGGCACGTTATATTCGTGACATTTCTGCAGAACTTGCTGAATCGCAACAAATCTGGTCCGTAGTAGTGCAGGAACTCATGAATCCCGCTTGGTACTGCCCACGAATTCCTTTCCAATTGGTGACAGGCGGTAGTCTTAAACGTTGGAGAGCAACTTGTAGGCGGCGCACAGTAGCGTGATTGCACAATTATTGCAGCAATCCAGCTTGCCGCCCTTTTAATAGATGGGTCACACTATTCCTTCCATTCAATCCTTCGGTAAAAATTCCTCCTCCCAAATCTTAGTAATTACCCAGTGCAGCGCTCTAACCAGTGCCTCACCACCGTATTTTAATAGCTCGCTTGGTAGTTGGTCAACTCCAGCAGCCTCAACTTCCTGAAGGGTTGGGGTCGGGTTCCTGTCATCTTCTGCGCGTGTTCCTAGATATATTGCCACGCCACTTTCGTTTGCTGTAACATTGACGTTCAGGTGTTCGAAGAAGTACTGCTTCCACCTTTGAATCACCTCAGCGAAGTTTACCTTCCAGGTCTCTGCACATATCGCCAAGCTGCTCTTCCGTTGGTAGAGGGGCTTCTAGCTATTGCACGTATTCCTGGGTAAATTTGGTTTCCTAGTAAGTCAATGTTAGGTCGTGGTGTCCGAATTCAACGCGTGTTGTACACCGTTACCGTTGAGAGTTTTGAGAGCATACATACTGCAACTAGGTAGTGGTCCGAGGCTAAATTCGCGCTGCGGTAAGTGCGAACGTTGATGATATCACAGAAGAATTTCATAGCCGATTTGATTTTCTGTTCGTTGGTCAGCGGCTCTCCAAGTGGCTTTGTGGATGTCTTTATGGGGGAAGAAGGTACTTCGGACTACTAAACCAAGGGAAGCCGCAAAGTTCACGCATCGTTGGTCGTTATCGTTCGATACGGTATGCAGGCTGTTAGGCCTTGTTACCGGTCTGTACATTGCCTCCCGTCCTACCTGAGCGTTCATGTCACCAATGACGACTTTTACGTCCTGTTGTGGGCAGCCATTATACACCTGCTGTAGCTGCGCGTAGAACGCTTCTTTTCCGCCATCGGGTATCTCTTCGTGAAGGCAGTGTACGTTGATGATGCTGTAGTTGAAGAAACGAACCTGGATCCCTAGCTTGCACATTCTCGCATTGATCGGAAACCACCCAATCACGCGTTGGCGCATTTTGCCCAGAACTACAAAGCCGGTGCCCAGCTCGTTTGTGTTACCACTGTCTGGTAGAAAGTAGCCGCTCGATGCCCGCTTTTCCATACCTTCTGTCCTGTTCAGCAAACCTCCTGCAGTGCTACGATTTCGAAGTTACGTGGTTGAAGTTCGTCATAGATTATCCTATCGCAGCCAGGGAAGCAGAGCGGTTTGCAGTTCCATGTTCCAAGTTTCCAATCGTAGTCCTTAATTCGTCGCCTAGGTCTTTACCGATTGTTACGTTCCGTATTAACTTCTGCATTATTTGTAACATTGATTTTTAAGAGCGGCTTGTTGGGCCTTTCTCTGTATTGCTGGAGGACCATCGTGCACAGCACTGTTTAAGAGTCCCACGCTGGTACGAGGACGATGATCAGCCGCTTCTAACATGGTAAAAAAAGACGCTGCACCTGATAGACTGCACCCTTTGAAGAGGGCAGCTCCCTCTCCCCTGTAAGCATATGACCAAGGTCCCACCGGGGTTGGCTACCCGATCTTTCCTATGGTTACTCATACCCCAGTCGGCACCACGGGGAGGTAGGGATAGGAGTTACTGGACAAGAGGCTAAGGATCGCAGTAGGATCTATTTTATACCTACATGTACGCGAAGTACCAATGCATTAGGGTGTAGATCACGAATTTACAGGAAACATGCTTCCAGCGCCTAAACTTGAAACTTTACAGCAAAGTGATGTTCTACAACATGGTTTGTATCACTAAAGCCCATTTTTTGATGTTATTTAAAATTAGGGTGGTCCCCATTTTCACGGAAATACAAAAACTAACTTTTTTATTTGCAGGAATAGGCGTTTACAATTTTGTGCAAAATTGTAGCGCAGAAAATTTCCCGGAATTTTAATATATGATTTTTTTTGCAGTTTAAAAATTGTCCGATTTGGAGCAATTCTCCCTCATCAACTTAGGGTGCACAAAAAAAATGTTTTTTATGCCCTATTTTTTTTACGAGGAAACATGCTCCTCCTCGTAAATTCGTGATCTGGATCATAGTGCAATGGTACACATTGTCCAGTCATTTACCAACCAATTTTTATGTTAATGAGGACCAAATTAACAGAACACACCAAATTGCTTGTATAATAACGCTTGGAAAATTTTAAGCCTGAAAAGGTTAATTCAAAGAATACTGCATTGTTCAATCTGAATGGCTACATTTAGTTGCGTAGTCCTACGTCATCATTCTGAACAACATAATAGGGCTGTACCTTGAGGTTTTTCAATCACATTTTGAGTCGATAATGTAAATCTGTCAATCATTCATGCTTCTTCCAGAGACATGTTTCTTTTTAATTTGTGACAAAATGTTGGTAGCTGTTTATATTGTTCTTTCTCTCTCTCTCTCTCTCTCTCTCTCTCTCTCTCTCTCGCAGTTGAACTGCGAATAATTTGATCCATCATATGCTCTGCAATGGTGCCCTTTTTGTTATGGAGGCCAATACAATAAAAAGGAGAGCTATTGAGGTTACACAAGTTATTCTCAAAACTTTTGGGGAAATGGGTACTGAGAGTCCATAACAGGTACAGCTAAACATTACACAGACGCCCTTATTCACACTTACAACTCAGGAATAGAAGGTCAAGAAGAGCCACCGTCGCCAACTAAAGCTTGAACCGGGTACCTGGGAAACTCACAATACCCGCGGCAATAGTCAGCGGACGATGCCCTGCTCGTATTTAGTAAAATGTCATTTTGCTTATGGAATGATCTCACCTTCTTGTTTTACTTTTTTTTAAGAAAAAAACTGTTCATCCAGAACCACCGTTGCCAACTAAAGTTTGAACCCGGTATTTAATAAATCAATTATACCTGCCACCTTTAGCCAGCAAACAATGTTCTGTACGTATTTAGTGTATTACGGGAGCTAAACTGATTTCACAAGATACCAAAAAGTAAAAGTACTTAGCTGAATTCCATTTCATTACGTGTCCTATCTAAAAAGCCCGATCTGGCAACTAGCATCGAGCAATGCCCATAACCTCCAGCTGAAGTTTAAAGACACGGGTATAGTTTAATCGTTCAATTTCTTCATAATCCGACTAGAATCACAGAACTAAGTCCAGTTGATAATGTCGAAACATTGTCGAAAATCTTCACATGCTAGATTTCATTGAAACGAACGATCCACAACACAGGGCATTGGGCAAAGCATACACACAATCGAACCAAGGACCACCTAGGGGCAACGCACAAAGTTTGTTGGTTGTCAGTTGGCACTCCCGTAAAAATCAACGGAAGCATACTCTGGAGAGCACTCCACGACCGAAATTTAAAGTAAAATACAAATAAAAATAAAATCTAAACGGAGCAAAAATGACAAGACAATTTTTTTCACGTCTCGCTTCGCACCCCGCACACTACGATTTTTCGATGCACGAATGTTCTTTCTTTGTGAACAAATGCTTCTATGCAGGTATCTTAATGAAACAACAAATCGGTTTCGTTGCAGAAAACAACGAATATATTCAATAGTTCTGCCTTCAATTGCGTAGCATAAACTGATATTAATTTTCAGTGCATGAATCCTGCCTAAGGCCAGTATCGACTTAAAAAGTAAAGAGGTTACGGAATTTTGTTCGATGTTACCAAGCGGAATTTCGACAATTGATCTACATGGAACGAAATGTCACCTTCACTTACGGAATAATCGAGCGGAACATTTCGCGGATGTAAAAGTGACAGCTCCCATTAGTTTGCGTGGAGACCTTACAAGTTCCAATATTATTTTTCGTTCTTTTCAGGTTGATAATGCTGCAGACATTTCTTTTACTTTTCCGTTTCAGTAAACGAAATTGACCATGGGTTTGTGACACAAAAAGAAATTTCTTTCGAACACGATACCGACCTTTAATATCGCCCCACCAATTGTTTTGCTTTTGATGGCAGACGGTGACATAAAATTAGGAAGAGCAGGCGGTGCTTAATAGTGTTATTGCGCAATGGTAATACCCACACGGAAAAAAAATCGTCTCTGTTTTCAGTAATAAAAAATCATGAAACGAACTCTTATCTTATTTTGGGAATTTATGTCTCTTATCCATGGTTTCATGACAGATGCGAGTCTAAGTTCATGATGGAAGTCTTCTTTTGCCTCTAATCTAAAGTTGTGTAATCAGCTTCATTAGTTCAGAGTCGATAAACTAGTTTTGCCAGATTCATGAATAATGTTTTCAGTAGCAGGAATTCAGCTCTTGGTTTTGACACGATTTATTCACGATTTCATTGCGGCTGGAAAATCGTTCATGATATCATGAATATTGTTCATTGTGTGTATTCATAATACGAAAACACAACATATTCATGAAACTATGAGCTATTTTTTTCGATTAGAATAACACATTATTTCCCGTGTTCTTATTCAATCAACTTGAAATCAGGCCCTGATCATTAACTTGTACTGTGAGCTGCGAACTCTTGCTGAACTTGTCGTTGAAAGAACATGGGGAAACACTTTTTTAAATGAGTATGCTGACACTAAATTTGAACAACAATTATTTGAGTCTGTACTGAACATTTAATTTTAACAGTTCATTATTTTTATCTGTTAGCATATGGCCCTTACATACGAAAAACT
Organism: Aedes japonicus; assembly: GCA_034211315.2. Classification (NCBI taxonomy): domain Eukaryota; kingdom Metazoa; phylum Arthropoda; class Insecta; order Diptera; family Culicidae; genus Aedes; species Aedes japonicus. Next base: position 38,375 of record JASCZW010007074.1, on the reverse strand, counting down.
CCCAACGGAAATGCATAATAGGGCGTGTAGTTCAGTGGAAATCGAAGCCCATCTACACCAAGATCATTCTCCCCATAACGTGTCCTGCACACACGAACCCTTAAATCAATTCCAGAAACTCCTGCAATCATTACCGTGTGGCAGCGAATCTCGTTAATTTCCCGGGATTCGAATCTGCATCTACCTTTCGACTCTCACATACATAAATACATCAACACTCTCCCCGGTCGTCCGTCGTGTTCGTCTACGACGACATCGACGACTCTTAGATGTGCCAAATGCACAGTAAGGTACCTGCCCCAGACCCCCCCTTCTCAGCCGTGGTGGTTTAATTGAGAAAACAAAATGAAGAACATCGGCATTCGGACGAAACGAACCGAAACCAAGCTGATCCACTCCGCAGGGGCCCTCCGCTTGAACTTTTGGGGAATCATTTATCGCATTACTTATGCATGATTGCATGTTTTATGTGCTCTTAATCAGCATCTTGTAAAACTTTCCTGGAAGCGTGGAGTGTTTGTTGATACAAGCCCGGCAAACGACGAACCAACCACCAGATGGAGAAACCGATCGCGCCTGGGACGATGAGAATTGCATTCGATGCATGCACTGCAGCAACGGGCCACGGTTTGCAGATGCACTTTCGTGACGAATATTTTATATGTTCCTTTCGATTTCTTCGAAACGACGTCCTCGACGTCGTTCGAAAGATGGGTGTTGTTTTGCTCTGCTTACCAACAGCACGGTGCAGACTGGTCAGCTCTCGTTCGGAAAAGAGGGGTGGACCCTCGGCGATGTTTTGCTTATTTTGTTTTTTGGTCCCGCTTTCGGAGTATCGGTTCTAGCTAAATGATTAATATGCAATCTTGGAAACACGCGGAGGTTTATTTGCTACACATTTCGGTTGGCATAGGTAGGAAGGTGCCTTTCCCATATCGACGACGACGATGTGATGGAACGAACGCGAACGTAATTAATCGACGTGCATTTTGGGATCGACTTTCTTGCTTTCGATAGATTGCGTTTTCACGTGGTGGTGTTTCTCTGCCAGATGTGGCCAGGTTGATTCGGAGGAAATGGGAAACTGCTGCACGGGTTCTCATCGGAAAATCTGCTCGAACAACAGGTTGATGCTTGCGTGGAGCACGGACGTTGATCCGGTGGTTCAGGTCAGGTCTGGGATGGAACGAAGTGGTTTGTTTGCACAATGTAAGCTGATCTTAGTAGACATGAAAGATTCGGAAGATGTGTTGCTGTCAGTAGAGTGAGACTACTCGGTTTCTGTAAATTCTATAAACTTCTACAAATTTGATTCTATCGGAAAACTGTTTAACGTATTTACAGAAGCTCTCCTAAAAAAGAGCCTGTACGCCAGTTACTTGCGAATCTTTGGGTTATCCACGCAAACTGACAGCATAATCGGCTAGAAGAAACATTCCTCTTCTGCTATTGATTTGCGTGGGCTATCGAAAGCTTTGGTTATATTCTTCACCAATGACCCCAGCTACACGAATTTGTCTATTATCCGATTTCATCACCATAGATCTGACATTAGGATGGAAGACTGACATTGTCTAATGGTGAATCGCTTGCTTTAGTGTGTTTTGTTTTAGACGCATTAATGACAATTCCATCCAGGTTGCGTCGGCTGTAGTCTAATGTCCGGCTCCACTATCGTCCAAAGTTGCGTGTTGCAATATAAATACCGTAAACGAAGCCAAAAAGTTGAACGGACTTCCTGAAAATCGTATCTCCACACTTCGCTGTATATCTCCGCTATTTGAATCACACATTCCGAAGTATTTTTAAACAACAAACATAAAAGTCTATCACTTCGACAGTCGAACTTGAAATTGTCCCTGAATCTCGAATCTCATGATCCATCGTTGCCTTGTGTTGTCATCCAAGTCAGTTTATCTTGAAACTCATACCTAGCTGCATTCTTTAAAATACTCAGAAAAAAATAATTAATTTTAACAAGCGCGTAAAATTCCCTCTCGTTCAATTCCAAGGCAATGGAGGCGTAAACAACGCAATTGGTTGTAGTCTTTGGTGCGCCGTACAACAATGTTTGTATTCTCCATTATTTTCTGTCAAATCTAGCATTCCCTTTATGTGCATTGTATAACGCAGAAAATTCAATGATTCTTTTTATCTGTGAATTACATGAGTTGGAATCGATGAAAGACCTACTCAAATTTTAGTGACTCCATTTATGTCAAAAGTGAGTTAAAAACGACTCAATATTGCATAACGATTGCATTTAAAAAAAATAAAAAAATTGCCGATTTTTCACTCGCACTGACAAAACTACCCATGCAGTATCAATCATAGTAACCCATGAGTCAGCAGACAAAATTTGACAGCTCTATCAGTCGAACTCCAACCGTGTTGGCAAAAACAGTGAAGCAACTCCGTTCAAAAGTGTACGCGTTCAAAGAACGGCACCCCGCTGCGTTGAAAACGGACATCGTGCGGCATTTTGTGGACGTCAGATACGCCCGTTCCGCCATCTAAAACATCTTGGCACTATTAGATAACAATCAGAGCATCGAAAGAAAGCCCGGTTAAGCACGGCCGACGACCCTGAGCGGCAAGAAGCTCCAAAGGATGCTGAAGAGGAAGACCAAAGGAATGGTGGCTACATCGCTGCGTGCGCTTGGCCGGGAGATCTGTTCAACCGGCCAAACAGTGAAAAAGTACCAGGTAAACATGAACATACATGTTAGGAAGCGGAAGTAGCGTCCACTGGTTTCGGAACTGCAGGCAATGACGGTTGGATAAGATGGTCAACTCGATTTTCCCAGGCGTGGCGGTGGTGATGGACGACGAGACCTATCTCACCCTGGATGGTAACGACTGGCAGGGCACTTCGTATTTTACTTCCCCCACGAAAAAAGTGAGCTCCGAGGTGAAGTTCATTTCACACACCAAGTTCCCCAAGAAAGTGCTGCTGTGGCTGACAATCAGAGAGAAGGGGATGTCAATGCCAGTCTTCTTTCGCTCCGGGCTGGCCGTGAACGCGGAAATTTATAGTACAATATGCCTACCGGAAGTTGCGTCGTTCATCAAGAAATACCATAAGGTCAAAGACGCGGTGTTCTGGCCGGATCTGGCGTCAGCCCACTACTCGAAGCGATCGTTGGAGAAGATGGAGCGTCTGAATATCGATATGGTACCCAAGTCTGCAACCCGTCCAACGTCTCCCAGCTGCGTACCATCGATAATTTCTGGGTGAACCTGATGCTTAAGACCTACTCGAACAATTTTGTCGCAAAAACTGAGCAGGAATTGATAAATGCAACGAAGAAAGAAATCAAAAACATGACCACACGCATGTTTTCGTCCGCCATGGCGAATGTTCCATTTAACTGCCGGAAGGTCACTCGCAAGGGCGTAGATTTTTTTGCAAGTAAGCGTATATAATTACCTTCCACTGGAAACTTATCAAAAGTAATTATCTGTCCTAGATTTTTTTTTCACCATCCGAAAATAGTCAATTTTTTTAATGCAATCGTTCAATTTGACGGCCGTGTAGGGAGCAAGAACGAACCAGTTTCTTGCAGCTAATAAAATATTGGGCTGCCTATGCAAAATTAAGGCTTGTTCGCGACAAAAACTACACTTTGATCTTAACCTTTAGGCCAAGAAGCGATAGCGACAAAATCTGGTCAGATTAAATTTGTAAATAAAAAAAAATGATGTTAGTTCAATACAAGATGCATTTTTTATTCATTTAATTGTGCATTATTAGTCATCTGAAAACTATTTACAGTTACTTAACTAGGCTGCATGAAGAAAATATGAACTTTTGAGTTTACTTCAACCATTAGGGTGCAGAGTTCTCTGAAACCAATTAAGCTGCTGTTGTCCAAGATTTTCGAAATTGTTCTATAGTTGTAGCTTGTTGTTTATAGTGAGAGAATTCTCTTTTCACGAGAGCCCAATACCGCTCGATAGGTCGCAACTCCGGGCAGTTAGGTGGACCCGCCTCTTTCGGTACAATATGGACTCCATTCGCTAAATACCATTCCAAAACATCTTTTGCGTAGTGACAAGATGCCAAAAACGGCGAGAATAGCGAGGCAGCGTCATTGCTGTGTAGGAATGGTAACAATCGCTTCATTAGGCATGCTTCATGGTATATTTCTTTGTTTACCGTTCCAGTAGCAATGATGCTTTGGCTTGCTCGACCACAGCTGCATATTGCCTGCTAAACCAAATATTTTTTGCGAAATTTTGCCTTTCTCTTCACCCTGAAATACTCCTCTACGCCGTTCCGTTGCTTGGCAGTATAATAAGACATTCCGGGTAGCTGCTTGAAGTCTTCCAGCACATAAGTTTCATCGTCCATTATCACGCAGGATAACTTCGTCAAATATTCGCGATAAAACATGCGAGCCTGGGTTTTATCCGTCAAATTCTGTTTATCATTACGGTTTGGTACAGTTTTCACCTTGAACGACTTCATACCTTGCCGGTGCTTGAAAGTATGCACAAAATTTGGGGACACATTTATTTTTCTAGCCACAGTACGTACCAAAGATTTGGTCTCTTCTACAATATTTGCTTTACTTTCACGTCCTTCTGGTGGTTCCTGAGATCCGTTTTTGTTCCGTTTCCAGTATTCCTGGCCGTTTTCAAACGTGAATCAAATGATTCAAGAACGTTGGACAGTGTTTGCAGGAAAACAAAGCTTTTTTGCAAGTTTTCTTACTGATAGATCCGGATTTTCATTACAACCGCACACAATTGCTCTTCGCACTTGTTCTTTTTCCGACGCCATCTTCGATCTAAAAGCTTGTAGTATCACCAAAACTTGATTTTTCACAATGAACAGACATACGCCCATCAGTCTTCGAATTATTTCACGCGTTGATGAAGTATTTCCAGAGATACACGTATTTAGGGGTGTTCAGATTTTGTCGCGAACAAGCCTTAATCCGTCGATTAATTATCCTTATCTCGCTCTAACAGATGCATATTCAAAACTGAATCCACCTATGTATCGCCAATTGTAACAAGTCAGTCGTGGTACTGAAAAGAATTGACATCGTTATCAGTTAATTTGCAGCAGCCATGGTGAAAACAGACATGCAACTAAGCTCAATGGTTTATTCGTACTGCCAGCCCCACCCCGGAGCAAACATTTTGGACAACATTAAGGCACTTCGTGTCAATCCGACTTTGAATCCATTCTCTTTATTCTATAGAAAGGCGAGAGTGTTGAACGCCACCTGGTTCCTGCCACCCGACAGTGCTGCGTGACCGTAAATTGCAGCAGAAGCTGAAGAGGAAAACCGAGAGCAAGGTGATGTCAGCGTTCCGCGCCTTGGCCCAAGAGGTTGGTGGAACCGGCCAAACGGTGAAGAAATGGCTGTGCATGATGGACATAGCAATGCGCAAGCGTCTGTCGAGGCTGAACGTGTCTGAGCAGTAGGAAATCACTCAAAATTAGTGACTGAAAGTGGTTGTAATGGATGACCAGACGTCATAGCAGGCAGAGGACCGACTACTTTACGTCCCCCGTCAAGATGGTAAACGTTGACGTCAAATATATCCCCCACACCAATTTCCTGAAGATGTTCCTTCTGTGACTGACGGTTATGGAGAAAGGTTCCTGCTGTTTTTTCCTTCGAAACTTGCAGTGAACGGGGATATACACAGTAAAAAGTGCCTTTCCGAAGTTGTCTTCATCAACACGCACGATGGAAGGAGGATGTGGTCTTTCGGCCGGACCTTGCCTTTCCGAAGAATCAACTGAAGATAAAAGTAGTACCGAAGGCAGTCAACCTTTCAAACGTCACCTAGTTGCAACCGATAGATCATTTTTAAACGAACCTCAAACGAAAGAGCTATTCTAATGATTTTGTTGCCAATACGGAGAAGCAGCTGATCACCAAGGTCACGAAAGAACTCTAGATTAGAGCGCGCATTAAAAAAGCGAATAATTTCGGATGGATGGTAAAATATCACGGAAAAGAACGTGAAAAAAAAGAAGCTTATAGACATATTCTTCAGTTCCTTAGTTGCCTTATTGATCAAGTCATACGCCGTTTTGGCTACGAAATTCTTTGAACATACTCTTCTCTTAAAATTGGTCCAGAACTTCTGGGCACCACCGGAATGCCCAACCGCTCCCTTTCCTCCAACGCCTGCTTTGAGTAGTGGGCCGACGCTAAATCTGCCAAAATCACCACGTCGTCCTTGTGGTACATTTTAATGAATACGGCAACTGCTGGGAGCCACTTCGTGCTGTAGATCTCACCCTTCACTGGCAACCCCGACAGAAAGAAGAGAGGACGTGACAACCACTTTTCACTGATTGTGAGCCACAGCAATACCTTCTTTGGGAACTTCGCTATGTACTTCACATCGCTGCTAATTTCTTTTGTCGGGAGGTGAAGTAGCCTTTGCCTTGCCAGTCGTAGCCGTCCAATGTGAGGTACGTCTCGTCGTCAATAACGACAACCACGTTCCGCTTATCCGGGAAGAACTCTTTGACCAGAATCTTCAGCCGTTGTTTCTAGGTTTCTGCTTGGTTCTCCGACACGGCTAGCTTGGAATGACGCTTCCGCATGTGGATATCCATTTTGGCCAAATACTTCTTGACCGTTTGGCCAAACGCACCGACCTCCAAGGCACAGAAAGAAGTGGCCACCTTGCCTTCCGTCTTCCGTTTGAGCTTCTGCTGAATCCTCCGGTTGCTTAAAATGGTTGGACCAGGCTTCCGCAAGATGGACTCTCCCTTCTCCAGAATTGCCAGAATCTTGTAATGACTTTTTAAGACCCGGATGGAGCAGGCGGTACGAACAAACCATAGATCGAAGTTGTTTCACTGTTCTCGCCATAGCTGTCGTAAACAAACAGATGGAACTGTCAAATTTTCACATTTAGTCGTTTTTTTTGTAATGCTCGCGCTATGTCTACATCCATCTATTCATCGGCATTTTATTTGTTCAATTGTCATCCTGGATAACTTTTCATGAAAAAAATTTCTTAATAAACTAGACAATTTCATTTCAATTTTCATGTTCATGTTAAGGCAATCCATTTATTAAGACATAGTAAAGGTCATTTGTGTTGGTCACGAGATGTGCAATGTTTTAAAGATTAAAAAGGCATTTTTGCAGTCCTAACAAAACCTGCCAGGATGGCCTCTGCTGTATCATATACAGAAATTGTCTCCAATTCTCACGGTCCATGGCTGCACTTTGGCAACCTCGCAATCTGTTCACTTGATCGATACACCATGCTCGTTGTGCGCCTCTTATTCTTGTTTCTGTCGGTTAGCTCTCTAGAACCATTTACATAGGGCATCCTATCGACGAACGTTGTCCATCGTGATTCAACGATGATTCTCCCAGCAACTCAAACAATTCGTGGTGCATTGTTCATGTCCCGTGTTTCATCTGCACTCCTCCTAAAATTCTACGCAGTGAGCAATGGTGCTTCTACTCTATTTGGAGTACTTTTTTTTGGAGTAAATGCTTTTACTACACCCGAGATTCTTTTCTACATGTCATGAGCGGCTGTTTTCAATGCTAAGGGCGGCTGTATCGCCATTCATATGCCAGCATCGGACTTGAAATTTATCTGTGCACTATGTCTCTACTGAAAGCCTGGGGGATGGTGTCAGTCCTTGCAAGCCAGCCGGAAAATCAGCAACCACAGGAACATCAATCGCAGAATACGGATTGGATCAATCGGGGAATACCACAGTAGCAAAACAGAACAGAACTAGTGATTGGCAACTCGGTACGTGGAACTGCAGATCCCTAAGTTTTGTCGGAATCACCCAGATACCGTCCGATGTACTGAATGATTTCAAGCTTGGCATCGTAGCCCTGCAAGAGGTGTGTTGGAAGGTAATCATACCATCATACAGCGGCGATGAAGATAAAATCGTTTCTTCAACGGAAATGGAAAGAACAACAAACAAGCGACCGACAAGACAATTCAGTTCGGGTGCCATAGTCTCGGTTGAAGCGCTACAAAGAGACAGGGTGATTTTCACGTTTCAGGTGTGATCTTGCATGTTGAAAATGAACGGTTTAGTGAAGAGACAGCATAAGCCGTGCGCGAAAAATTGAAGCGCAGCATGGCTCACGGTCGGTGTTCCGGAGATCTTCCAACACCGGGAAACTCTGATGGAGTAGGGTTGATCCGCCGCCGGAGTCTATCCGAGTTACTAACGTCTTAGTGAAGAAACAGCCTAAATCGTGCGCGGAAGGTTTAAAGCATAACATGGTACACGGTTCGTTTTCGGGTAAACTTCCTGCGCCAAGGATCTCTGACGGAGTTGATGGCTTGATCCAACATCGGTGACTAAAGGGTGTTTCGATCAAAATTTGGTTGACTTAAATTTGAAGCATTTCCTTTCATCGTGAAATAAAAAATTGTGCACACCCATCATATTGAAGATGTGTGCGTGTAGCATCATGCCTCTACTGTCATTTTGAAGTTACACTTCAGCTATTGAATTGTCGTCTAGATCGGGGGGAAATCGTGCTGGATCGGGGGATATCGAAGGCCGGAGGCCACAGCGACGATAAAAAGAGTAGCCCGTTGTTTCGGGCAGAACCCCAACCTCTCCGTTCTAGATGCCGCAAAGAAGCTGGGAGCGCCGCCTTTAACCGTAGATAGAGCTAAACAACCAGCTGGACTGTTGAATTACAAGAAAGTGGTGACTCCAAATCGCAAACGAAAAACAAAACACGCCTGCCAAAGCACAATTGCGAAACTTGTACACGACGATGCTAACGGTGCAGCGTGGTACAAGACGATGAAACTTACGTCAAGGCAGACTTTAAACAGCTTCCTGGACAGGAATTTTTTTCAGCAACCGGACAGGGAAAGGTAGCAGATATTTTCAAGCACATTGAACTGTCAAGGTTCGCGAAGAAATATCTGGTGTGGCAGACCATCTGTACCTGTGGCATGAAGAGCAACGTTTACATTGCGACCGGAACCGTCAACCAGGTAATTTATTCTTGCGAGTGCCTACAAAAACGTCCACTGCCGACACAATTGTTCCGTTCAATTTTGGCTGGATTTGGCATCTTGCCATTACGGAAAAAAGACCATGGAGTGATATGCTGCCAACAACGTTCAAGTGGTGCCCAAGGACATGAACCCTCCCAACACGTCAGAGCTCCACCCAATCGCACAATATTGGGCTATCGCCAAGCGGAAGTTTAAGAAGACTCAAAAGCTGTTGTGAGCGATAAACAGTTCAAGGCAAACTGGCCTATGGCAGGCGTTAAACGAAAGATCCACAATTCGCATTCGGTAAAAAGGAAGCTTAGCTGAATATTTCTTTTGTATTTTGTATTAACTGAACTTGAAAGAAACAAAACTGAATTATTAATAAGAACTTTAATAAGACTCACAGACATAAATGTTTGACCAAATTTTGATCAAGTAATCCGACCGTAACGTAGCATCGTTGATAAGTCGTGGCTCGTCTCACGCTGGCACGAGGATGATGGTCTTTTTGAGCCGCCCCTGATATAGAGGTTGGTGAACACCTGAAACTTTCATCCTTACAGCGGGGTGACTCGCTTTGACAGGGCTGCTTTCGGATATTTGTCGGATTTTGGAAGAGTCCATCAGCTGCTAAGTCTCCACATATCCACCATAGCCATTTGCCTGTACGGGGATCTGGAGGCCGTTCATGATCCGCAACCTATGACCCACCGGGTGGCTTGCAGCTCAGCTCAGCCAGTCTCCACCTACTGAACGGTTCTTTTCTCAGTCTAAGACTCTTTTCGTTATCAACAGGAAGACTTCCACGGCGATTGAAACGTCTTGCTGTGACATTTTCGCGTGGGACAAATCACGAATACGCTGCCATTTTGTCACGGTGCAACTGCCAAACTTTTTTTTATTAATCTTCCAACAACTTTCAGCACACATATAAAAAAATTGTCAATTTTTTTCAAGCCTTCTCTTAGGTTAAGCCCTTTCCATATGAATCAAATTACCATGGTTTATTATGCAGTACACCATTTCTGACATTATGAGCACATAGTGATTTCCACCATCCAATGAATATGCAAGTCAAATTTTCCACTTCCTAGAAACTCGAAGAAAGACAATACAGAACCTTGACCGTTAATACTAAATATTAGCCAAAATGAACTAATTAAACACACCGTCAATACCGCTTGGTTCGAGTGACAAAAAAACATACCGCAAATGAAACGCATAAAACCTCTCAATTGGTAATCATTTGACGAAAAACTCATAAAATTCCTCAACAGCTACACGGACAAGCAAAGGTGAACGCATTTATCTTTCCTTACCTTGCCCCGTGCCGCACAGCAGCGAGCAATTGTGACGCCGCCGTAGGTTGGCATCCAGAGGTATATCACTAGTTATGGCCAGTGTTCGCCAACCGACCAACCAACCAACCAACCGACCAACGGGCAATAAGTGGGCAATAGTTCTCTCTGTGCTGTACCGCAGGAGTCGACAAGAAGAAACCACCTCCACGCTGAGCACCGCTGCTGGCAGACAGTTTTTATGTTCGGTTAGATAAATGTCCACGGAATAACAATTGCATCGTAAAACAAAATCTCAAAGACACAAAACAAACAAACAAGCAAACAAACAGATGAAAAGCACAAAAATGTGAGCATAATACACACGATAGGCACATTATACCTACGTTATATCGCGGGGATTGCAGCAGGATCAGACTAAGTACCCGCACCGAGCCCGTGATCACGACAGAAATGTACAATTAGCATTATCTAAAAAAAAAGAGCCAATGAAACGCGATTTTTTGATAAATTGATACCGGTGGGTGGTTTGGCTCGTCAATGGTTTGTGCCAAGTAGTCATAGTGTGGGTGGGTTGAGCATAGTTATGGTGACGAATCTGGATTTTTTTTTCGGGATGAATAACTGTTTGGTAGATCTTATCTCCAAGATTCTTCCGCCGAAAGCACACACAATTAACTGTATCTAAACCTCCTCTTGTTTTATGTCGTATTCATTTATTTTGGGACAGTGGACATTTGCTCACCCTTCCGTTCTCAAAAGGCATTATTTAATGATGTAAAATATAATTTACGCCGATCTTAGTCCTTGTCCGCAGGAAGAGCGAGGCCCATCCCCGGGAAGCAACCTTCTTCTATTTATAATAGCTTGTTCCAACTATAGGAGGAATCAGGGGGCCCTAACATAAACGAGCCCAGCTCACTCTTATCACATAAATCAGAAGCGCTAAAGTACGCAATAAAAATTTTATGCCTGCCCCTTTTATTGTTCTAATTTTATTTGCTTGCTCCAACTTTCTCCCGTTGGCCGTTGGTAAGGAAATCCTGCTGTATGGCCTCATTTATTCCCTTTCGCCCGTTGTTAAAACCATGCTTTTATGCTTGTTTATTTATGTTTGAATTTTAAATCAAATTTGAAGTTTATCTGGGCAGCCATTCGTCCACTTGACCATTTTTTCCTCTTTCCTTTCGAAAGCGAAGGCGCTTCACATCCTCGGTTCCGGTATGGCATACATCCGACCACGGTTGTCACCGGGAGACCTCCCAGGTAGTCAGCCTCGCAGCAGGTTCAAGAGCTACTTCGGTCGTCATTGTCGTTAGGCACGTGCCTACGCACTCACTGCCACACCACAGCACTGACGTAGTCCATGGTTGAAACGATAAATTTAGTGTTAACGCCTGGTGCCCGGGTTCAATTACTTTCGAGTGCACTTGAAGCGAGCGTGACTGATGGTAGGCAGACCTCCACCTGCTTTGTTTATGGGTATAGCTATTTATTTTGCTGAAAATCGATTAAAATGAACCCCCATCCCGGCGCGGAACAAAAAGTTGCACTGTGAAAGAATATCAAATGTAGTATGCACAGATTCATTTTGGAACGATTAGGATTACAGAATTATATATATATCTATGTGTATATAGGTGTATATATATGTATATATATATGTATACATATATATATGGAATATTCGCCCATCATGTCGGAAATTTCGAATTCATCTGTGATCTCAAACAATTTGTCTACAGATTTGGATCAAAGCTTTACTTCCAGATGACCTAAAATAGAAGGGCGGGTCAATAAGTCTGTGGCTCTTTGAATAAAACACAGGTTTTTGGACAGCTGGGACACAATAGTGGGAAATTTATTGGAATTGGGGGTATGCTGGCGTTACACATTAAAGTAAGACAAACAAAGGAATTCGTACATACACTACCAGTCATAAGTATGGACTCGCTTGAAAAACTATTGCAACACTCAGTTGAATATTGCTTCATCCCCAAAAAGTTTAGCATCACTTAAAAACAAGTACATTAATGATACTATATCTCGGTACACTGATTAACTGCAAAGTTGCGGTCTTCAGCAAAGTTTATCAGAAGATTGAGAGCATTCGGAAAGTGGACCGTTATGTTCAGAATTCCACCGCTACGTGGCGCTAGTGAGCATTCAAAATTGAGCATTTTCAATTTGTTCTGTCTAGTGATTCTGATAAGATAGATAGTTCTAGTCTTAGGCAAAGTTGTTCAGAAGGTCAATGGCATTCAAATAGTCTGTTTTGGAACTCCACAACCATGGGGCACCATGGTGAGCATGGAAAATTGAGAATTTTCAACTTTTTCTACCTTGTGATTCTGATAACATGGAAAGTTTGCGTATTCGGCAAAGTTGTTCAGCAGGTCAAGGGCATCCTAAAGTTGGACAGCTTGGTTAGGAATTCCACCGCTCCATGACGCTTATGAGCATGCAAAATTGAGCATTTTCAACTTGTTCGAGTCTTGGGTGAAGTTGTTCCGAAGGGACATCCGGATGGTGGAAAAGGTAAGTGCATAAAAATAAGTTTACCTTATTTAAATTCAAACATCAAAAGAAAAGATTAAGCTTAAAAGTAAGACATGGTATGTAGAAAAATTTTCCCTAGGAAAATTTGAAGTTTGTAGTAATTATCATATAATTAAACTTTCAATTCTTTGAAATACCCACCGTTTTCTTTTATACCAGCCGTACAAATACTCGGCATTCGTTTAATGAATTTCCGCAATGTATCGTCCGAGATTTTCTTCCAAGCGGTTTGTAGGCACTCTCACAAGTGCTTATGATTCTAGGGACGCAGTTTTCTCGTGTTTGGGTCTTGCTTATCCCATAGCAGTTTGATGGGATTTAGATCCGGTGATTGTGCTGGTCAATCCATGTCAGAAAACGTTCTGTTTTGGTCCAAGTCTTGAACAAACCCTGACTAAAATATGAAGATAGATAACTTGAATATGAATTAACCCAACCTTGAACTTGGATATGAAGTGAACTAGACATGAACTACTTAACTTTGAAGTGAACCAGTCCTCGAATGTGTGGTGAATCAGTCCTGAATCACTAAAATTTGTAGTGAGTCCGTCCAGGCTTGAATCACATGAAAGTGTGGGGATTCACTGCTAAGCTAGTTAAATTTGATATGAATCACTTAAATATGAAGAGAATCGAACCTAAATCACTTGAATATAAAGTGAATCAGACCTAAAAAATGCTTGATTTACTTGAATCAGAAGTCCGTCAGCCCTAAATCACTTGAATTTGAGGTTTGTCAGTCCAGCATCACATGAATATGAAGTGAATCTGACCTGAATCACATAAATATGAAGTGAATCAGGCCTAAATCACTTGAATATGAAATAAATAAGACATCAATATGATGTGAATGAGACTTGTATTTCTCGAATGTGTTGTCAGTCAGTCCTGAATTACTTGAATTTAAGGTGAGTTCGTTCTGAATTACTTGAATATGAATAAAATAAGGCCTCTGAATCACTTGAATTTGTCATGAGTCTTTCCTAAATCACTTGAATTTGAGGTAAGTCAATCCTGCATCACTTGAATATGAAGTGAACTTGACCCTAATAACTTGAATATGAAGTTAACCAGGCCTGAATTATTTGAATGTGTTGTGAGTCAGTCCTGAATTAATGAATTTGAGGTGAATTAATCCTGAATCCCTTGAATATTAAGAGAATCAAACCTGAATCACTTGAATATGAAGTGAATGAGATCTAAAAATTGTATAAATACTTGAATAAGAAGTCAATGAGTTCTAAATCAATTGAATTTTAAGATGAGTCAGTCCTGAATCACCTGAATAGGAGACGAATCAGGCCCAAGTAACATCTTCTGAACAACTTTGCCTAATTCGCATTAACATCTTCTTCTTCTTCCTGACTTTGACGCTCTTCATACCGGCTGTGCCTGCTTCTCAACAAAGTGTTCTAATAATTGCACTTCCACCGTTATTAATTTAGAGCTTTCTATGCCAACACCAATGCATGATTTGATATATTAAGTGGCAGGCACATTTTAACTTTATGCCCAGGGAAGTCGAGAAATTTTCCAACCTGAAAAATTCCTTCACCGGTTAAGAATCGCACCCGCCGCCTCCGGTTTGGTAGACCATGAGCTTACCGACTACGCTATCCGAGGCCCAAACTTTCTATCTTATCAGCTACGAGATAGAACAACTTTAGAATATTCAATTTTGCATTCTCACTAGCGCCACGTTGCGGTGGGATTCCGAACAAAACGGTCCACCTACCGGATTCCGTCGACCTTATGAAGACAATAACATTCGATCTTATCAGAATCACGTGATAGAACAAATTTACAATGCTCAATGCAACATGCGGTGTAATTCTAAAGGGCGATACGGTCAAAATTTGGTCAATATCAACTTGACGTATTTCTTTCAATTTTGCATTTAAAAAACCTGAACACCCCTCATTTTGTAGGTGTGTGTGTGTAGAATGTTGCTCCTATTTTGATTTTGGAATTCACTCTTCAGTTGTCAAAATGCCGTCCAAGCAAGAAGAGCAGCGTATCAAAATTTTGCTCGCGCATCGCGAAAATCCGAGCTACTCGCACGCAAAGTTGGCAAAATCGCTAAAAGTTGCCAAATCAACCGTTACAAATGTAATTAAAGTGTTTGGGGAACGTTTGTCGACAGCCAGGAAGTCTGGATCGGGTGGAAATCGAAAACCGGAAGCCGCTGAGACGACAAAGAGAGTTGCCGGTAGTTTCAAGCGAAACCCTAACCTATCTCTCCGAGATGCCGCAAATAAGCTGGGTGTATCGTCTACAACCGTGCATCGAGCCAAAAAACGAGCCGGACTATCGACTTACAAGAAGGTAGTGACTCCAAATCGCGATGATAAACAAAAATACGACGGCCAAAGCGCGATCCCGGAGGCTGTACGACGATGCTGACGAAGTTTGACTGCGTGGTAATGGACGACGAAACCTACGTCAAAGCCGACTACAAGCAGCTTCCGGGACAGGAGTTTTATACGGCAAAGGAAGGGAAAGGTAGCAGATATTTTCAAGCACACGAAACTGTCAAAGTTCGCAAAGAAATATCTGGTTTGGCAAGCCATCTGTACCTGTGGCTTGAAAAGCAGCATTTTCATAGCTTCCGGGACTGTCAACCAAAGAAATTTACGTGAAAGAGTGTTTGAATAAACGTCTGCTGCCTTCCTGAAGAAACACGGTTGTTTCGTACTGTTTTGGCCGGATTTGGCATCTTGCCATTACTGTAAAAAGGCCATGGAGTGGTACGCCGCCAACAACGTGCAGGTGGTTCCCAAGGACAAGAACCCTCCCAACACGCCAGAGCTCCGCCCAATTGAGAAATACTGGGCTATTGTCAAGCGGAACCTAAAGAAGACCAAAAAAACTGCTAAGGACGATCAGCAGTTCAAGGCAAACTGGCTTTCTGCGGCGAAGAAGGTGGACAAGGTGGCTGTACAAAATCTGATGGCAGGGGTCATGCGTAAGGCCCGGCAATTCGGATTTGGAAAAGCGGAAGCCTAACTGAATATTTTTCCTGAATTTTATACTGATTGAACTCGAAAAAGAAATTTAATTTGATTTTTTAAATAAACAATTTCACCGATTTACACGCGTTTTCCCTTGACGAAATTTTGACCGTATCGCCCTTTAAACCAAACTATTTGGATGCGCTTGACCTTCTGAACAACTTTTCATAAGGCTCGAGCTTTCTATCTTATCAGAATTACGAGGTTGAACTAGTTGAAAATGCTAAGTTTTTCATGCTCGCTAGCGCCATCTAATCCGAATGACGAGATTGAACAAGTTGAAAATACTCAATTTTGCACGTTCACTAGCGCCCCTTAGCAGTGGAATTAAAAAACAAACGGTCCATTTTTTGAATGCTCTTAACCTTCTGAACAACTTTACCCAAGGCCACACCTTTGGAGATATTAAGTGTCTCGAGATATAGTATCATTAATGTACCTGTTTTTAGGTGATGCTAGGTGCAATATTCAACTGAGTGTTGCAATACTTTTCCAAGCGAGTCCATACTTATGACTGGTAGTGTAGATTGTTTGCATGTAGGGAAGATCATGCATTCCCAAAACATCTCTTACCTCGTGACTGGAAGGGTTGTCTACCTTGGGTCACTAGGGTATCCAATAGTCGTCGTGCTCTGGAGGCATCATCATCCGGGCAATACGAAACTGCGTGATCGATGCCATCATAAGTTTCCGCTCTAGTTCTGAACTAGTTCCGCTCCTACATATAATGCTTTCAACGAGGTTAATGCTGTAGAGATGTGCGTTAAGCATTCAGCAAAATCAACTTTCATTTCATTTAACTTGCATTATGATTATTTGCCACAAGAAACCATTATGAATTTCAATAATTTACCATATGAAATATAATGATGTTGCAGAAATAAAAATATGGGGCAACCTGGATACGAACCTTGAATGTCGAGGTTATGGGTCCAGAGGCTTGACCACTAATTAAAAAAAATGGACTTTTTTTTCGGATGGTGATAAAAAAAGCTATGACAGATAATTGCTTTTGATAAATTTCCCATGGAAGGTAATTATTTAAGCTTACTTGCAAACAAAATCTACCTCCTTACGCGCGGCCCTCCTGCAGTTAACCGGAACATTCGCCAAGGCAGAAAAACATGCGTGTAAGTATGTTGTTGAATTCTTCCTTCGTTTTATTTATCAACTCCTCCTCAGTTTTCCCGAAAAAATTGTTGGAGTAGATCTTACGCTTCAGGTTGGCCCAGAAATTCTGCGTCATTGCCTGCAGCTCCGAAGCCAGTGGGCGCGACTTCTGCTTCTTGACATGTATGTTCATGTTCGCCAGGTACTTTTTCACTGTTTGACCGGTTGAACACCTCCCGGCCAAGCGCACGCAGCGATGCAGCCACTTTTCTCTATGTCTTCCTCTTCAGCATCCTTTGGAGCTTTTTGTCGCTCAGGGTCGTCGGCCGTCTGGAACCGGGCTATCTTTCGATGCTCTGATTGTTGTCTTATAGTGCCAAGATGTTGTAGATGCCAGAACAGGCATATCCGACGTCCACAAAGTGCCGCACGATGTCCGTTTTAGACGCGGCGGGCTTTGAACGCGCACACTTCTGAACGGAGTTGCTTCACTGTTTTTTGCCATCACGGATAGAGTTCGACTGATAGAGCTGTCAAATTTTGTCTGCTGACTCATGGGTTACTATGAGTGGTGCTGCATGGGTAGTTACGTCAGTGCGGGTGAAGGTAATCCCATGAAAAATTGACAATTTTTGTCCATTTTTTTAATGCAAATGTTGCGCCTCACACTTGTGAACAGGAAAGCTTGAAGGCGTACAAGAACAACGTCGTGTAAAACAAAATCCATCCGTAAGTCAGGCTTATGAAATCCCAAAGCATTGTTCACAAGTTGAACCTTATGAAGTTTTTAAGATTATTTGGCTGAGTGAGCCAGTGGTTGTTGGACATAAGCCTTAAAATCACCCGAATGAATCGAAGAATGCTCGAAATGATAAAATAATGGTCTATGGGCGTGAAATCATCCCCAATGCGAAATTGATTGCTGTCAGCTCAGCAACCCTAAAATTCCTGAAGTTTCCGGAAGGCAGATTCATATTCATTGTAGACACTGAAACTAATGGATCCGTCGGTGGAAATTCTTCTATTGCAATTGACATGTTGGTACTTTTTTATACAAATATGGGGAATTAAAATAGGTTGAACTTGATCTGGAATCCCTTGAATAGCCTGCTTCACGGAGAGATTATAATCAATGGAGGAACTGTGATAAGAGACTTATATTAGATGACGTATAGTTAATAAAGATTCGCAAGAATCTAGATTACGTACTGAATTCGAGTATTTATTCGAAGGCTTCAATCACAAGGTTTTTACTAATTCCACACCTGACCAAAAAACTAGATGATAGCTCCCAGAAGCGGTTCTGTAAAGGTTTTACTCCTGCCAGAACCTCCAGGCTCATGTTGGGCGTTGAATGCCTTCAGCCAAGGGCAATACGTATACAACGATATTGAATGCGTCTCAATTTAATGAGGTCGTTGTTTTTTGCCGAGAGAAAGCAAAAAGAGCCATATTCAAGAACTGAAAGAATAGTTGTTTTATAGAGTTTAATGAGGTCTTCTGGGTGAGCACTCCACCATGTCCCGGACTTTGATCTTAGAAAATTGATCTTTTGTTGACATTTCCTTCTTAAAAACGCGTTGTGTGCACTTCAAGTGCATTTTGAACTAAACATGGCTCGAAGGTATTTAAGGGTCAATTATTGGGTAATGGCCCCTCCCAATAGCTTGAGATGCAGTTGGGCTGGGAGCCACTTTCTATTAAACACTACCAATTCAGTTTTTTTGCGGTGAAAATTCGATCCCCAAATTTCTGGCCTAGACGGACGAATTATTTATGGATTTTAGCAATGGTCTTTGCAAAATGTCCGCATGTGAACCTTTAAAGGACACCACAGCATCGTCCGTATGTTGTCTTAGCGTGCATCTATTTCCCAAGCAGTTATCAATATCTTAAACAAAAAAATATAGATTAAGGGACGTAAACATGAGCCTTAACAATAAATGAACAAAATGCCATCCATGATAAGACAATGAGACTTCGTCAGCATCTGGGTTTACAGTTTCCGGGCCCGTGACTTTTCCACCGTATTTAAAAATTATAAGAAAACGAGGGAGCTCTCTGGTCTCGAGACCATGAAAAACATTAGAAAATAAATATAATCCAAGTTTTCAGAATAAATGCTGCAATTTAGATGTATTTTCACATTAAAAAAAGCGACTTTCTTTTGAGTTTTAAGTTGTTTTAATCGGTTCAATGGTTCAAAAATCATAAATTTGAAAAAAAAAAAAATTTCACAGAAGTAAATTCTTACCAGATATGGTCAGCCTAATGACAACATAAAAAAAACAGGTTTTTGGATAAGGAACAAAATTACCAACTAAAGGATGGAACCGGCAAAAATTGGTCAAACATAATTGAGTGCAAACTTACCAATCTCTATTTCTTTTTGAAGTTCATCGTCTACAAAACACAGGAAATTACATGCAGTCTCAAAATTGAGTGTAAATTTGTGATGCATCAAGCAATGTTTTCCAAGTAAAGTTTTTCAGGGTTATTTTTTTTTATTTATCACAATAATTCAATTGACAACAAATGTCAAAGTGAATATAAAACTTAAACTACTTGGTTATGGCCAGAAGTACGGAAAGAGTCAAGTAGCCGATAACAAAACACGTCAGTAGATGAGTTGAAGTCGAACATGTTAAAGCGCTCGTTTAAGCACACTTAAACAACACATGATTCTAGAATGGAACGTTCAAGTGAGCGATAAAGTGACCTGAAGCAAAGCGGATCGCGAAACTCGTCAGCAATTCTGAAAGTAAAGCACACAGCTTCGACATAGTCGAATATGATTGGTGTGTTCTTTTTGTGATACGATATTATGTGGTATTTTTCGATGCTTTACATAAGATTTCTAATCCGCGAATATACACAAAATATGCTGCAGGTCGGAACAGTCTGATATACTTATTATAGTTTTGTATATTTTAGAACCGTCTGCGTAGAAGAGGCGGGACCCTGGTGATGATGACATCGTTTATGAAGATCGAGATAAACAGTGGACCAAGGCTGCGGTCTTGCGGGACTCGTGAATTATTTGTGAATGCTTCCGACTCTGACGTGGCAATCAAAACCCATACTGAGCGATTCACTGAGTAAAACCTGAACCAATCTACATCGGCAGATGATATGCCGAGTATGTTCAGCTTAGCAACTTCATGATCCTCAGAATCGAACGCAGCATCAACCTGCCATCCAGAATCAACACAACGCAGGAATTTAAAAGTAAACTGAACCAGGTTCTTGGAAACCGATCATTTCGGTTAAAAGCCGTGTAGATCAGAATCGATGCAGTTTTCACACCTTTGGAAATGCACGCAGTGAGGTGATCTCTTTTTGTGTGGATCGGAAATATATACGAGCGTGGGAAACCCACTTTGCTGCGCCGGAAGCTGGACGATCCTTGCAAGGGGAAGGCAAAAACTGACTGCACATCGTTTTAAAACAGATGATGGGATGCCAGGCTCAGTGGCAAACGAGAGCTTCAGTTTGCGTATTGCAGTAAAGACCATGTCTTCAGTAATGTTTGGAATACGAAATTGATCACGTCGTGTGGCAACAGCATAGAAGCATCTATCACTTGTGTCGGCAAGGCGGAGCAATCGTTGAATACTTGCCTGAAACGTCGGGCCAAAAGGCTGTGCCATTCCCGTGAAACATGGAACAAGGCAGCCCAGATTCCTTCCGCTTGGAGTTAACATACGACCAAAAGTTTTTAGGGTTCGCAGGTTCACTTCCGTGCGACTTACATGCTTACATGTAGGATTATAGAGGAAATGGTTATATTTGCGGTAACGATGACTTGCGAAATGAAACTGTTAAAAGGAACGAGTTGGAGTAGTACGAGGCCAATCATGTGATTGTTGTACCGAAAGTCATGAATCCTCCGAACAATGGAACTTCGCCCGCTTGAAAAAAATTGTTGGCTATCATGAAGACAACGTTTCCTGAGAATCACAAGCTAATAAAAAATGAAAGAAGTCAAGATGAAAGTGATCAAACAGATTGAAAAAGCTGGTCTACAAAATTTAATGAATGGCTATTAGTAGCTTAAAGGGTGTTTCGATAAAAATTTGGTCGACGCATTTCCTTTCATCGTGCATTAAAAAAACCTCTACGTCCGAGATGTCGCAAAGAAGCTGAGAGTACCGAATCCAACTGTGAATAGAGATAAAAAACGAGCTGGACGATAAACAAATCACGTCGGCCAAAGCACGATCGCAAAAGTTGTATGCTGACGAAGTTTGATTGCGTGGTACAGGTCGGGCGCTGAAACTTACGTCAAGGCAGATTTTAAACAGCTTCTTGGGCAGCAATTTTATATGGCAACTGGACGGGGAAAGGTGGCAGATATTTTCAAGCACATTAAACTGTCAAAGTGCGCGAAGAGATGTGTGGTGTGGCAGGCCAACTGTACCTGCGGCTTGAAGAGCAACGTTTACATTACGACCGGAACCGTCAACCAGGAAATTAATCGGAGCGAGTGCCTACAAAAACGTCTACTGCCTTTATTCCTGAGCGACACAATTGTTCCGTTCAATTTTGGCTGGATTTGGCATCTTGCCATTACGGAAAAAGGCCATGGGTGGTATGCTGCCAACAACGTCCAAGTGGTGCTCAAAGACAAGAACCCTCCCAACACGCCAGAGCTCCGCCCAATCGAACAATATTGGGCCACCGTCAAGCGGAACCTTAAGAAGACTCAAGAAGCTGTTGTGAGCGAGAAACAGCTAAAGACAAACTGGCGTTCTGCCGCGAATAAAGAGGACAAGGAGACTGTACAAACTCTTATGGTTGGTTTGAAACAGAAAGACCTGGCAGTTCGCATTCGGTAAAATGGAAGCAAAGCTGAATATATTTCGTGTATTCTGTATTAACTGAACTTTTTTTTTTTTTTTTAATAATCATTTATTTGTCCAGGCTCAATCGAATTAACTTTACAGAGCCAAATTTTCATATTTTTATACATCATTTATCTTAAAACTAAAGTTAGGAGGATAGAGCCGATTACTCGCGGCCGTCTCGAGGTTAATGGGAATTACAAATTACGGATGGGAAAAAGGGTGGGAATTTAAAGTATGGTTTACATAACACATTAAATTTAAATTCTAAATTATATAAACACTTATAACTATACAATTTATGGTTTTCTTCTGACTTGAACATTTCTTGAAAAAGAAAAAAAACACACACACATACACATATAAAAAAAACTTATACTAAACATACAGGTTAAACTAACTACAATCTAATGCTAATGTTAGTCAAAAACACATAAATGAGTTTCATGTACTCCAAATCATGTACAGCCAAAATATCTCGAATTGGCACATTGGGTTGTCTACCTCGAGCCCGAAGGGAATCATAAAGCTCAGATCTGGCTCCAGAATGTTCAGCACAAGACCAAATAACGTGATCTGCGTCCTGATAGCCTTGTCCACACTCACAGAGATTGCTGTCCCTCAGCCCAACCCGGTATAAATGAGCGTTCAAAGAATAATGATTGGACATGAGGCGAGACATGACACGAATGAAGTCTCGACCCACATCCATCCCGCTAAACCAAGATTTCTTCGACACCTTTGGGATGATAGAATGTTGCCATCGCCCCAAATCTCCTTTACTCCATTTATGCTGCCAGCTGACGAGTGACTGTTGACGAAAAATAGTAAAAAATTCGTTGAAGGCGATTTGTCGATCATAAATATCGCCTTCCATAGCGCCCACCTTTGCAAGCGAGTCCGCTTTCTCATTGCCCGGAATTGAACAATGAGATGGGACCCATACAAAGGTGATGATAAAATAACGCGAAGATAAAGCACTTAGAAGCTCCTGTATTTTCATGAGAAAATACGAGGAGTGCTTTACCGGCCTCAATGAGCGAATAGCCTCTATAGAACTGAGACTATCCGTGAAAATGAAATACTGATCCGGTGTTAATGAGGCAACCATTTCTAGCGTAAAGTGTATTGCCGCTAATTCAGCGACATACACGGAACAAGGTGCTTGAAGTTTACGGTTGGCGCTATAAATTTCATTAAATATACCAAAGCCTGCTGACTCTCTATCAAAGATCCGTCAGTGAAGAACGATTTAGTGGAATCAACTTGGCCAAACTTTGCAGCAAATATCACCGGAGCAATCATAGGACGATGATGCTCTGGGATTCCACGAAGCTCCTGCTTCATGGATAAATCAAAATGAACCGAATTGTCGAAATCGGAGAAGCAAACACGATTGGAAATGTTCGGCGAAGGGCTGACATCCTGTGTTATGTACAAATGGTACAAGGTCATGAAGCGGGTTTGAGGATTCAACTCAAGGAGCTTCTCAAAATTTTCGATCACCTGGGGGTTCATAACTTCACACCTGGTGAGGAGCCGGAGAGATAATTCTGAAAACCGATCCGAGAGTGGCAACATGCCAGCCAGCACTTCAAGACTCATGGTGTGAGTCGAGTGCATGCAACCTAACGCGATACGAAGACACCGATACTGAATACGTTCCAGTTTAATGAAGTGCGACCGAGCCGCTGACTGAAAACAAAAACTACCGTATTCCATAACCGACAAAATCGTTGTCCGGTACAACGTTAGAAGATCTTGCGGATGAGCTCCCACCAGGTCCCGGTAATTGTGCAGAGAAAGTTGATCCTTGGCTGGCACTTTCGCTTCACATACTCAATATGGGATCTCCAGGTGCACTTAGAATCGAACCAGACCCCAAGATATTTAAAGGACATAGAATGAGTTATCGGCTTACCCCAAATTTGAAGCTTCGGTTGTGCTGGGTTATGCTTCCTAGAAAAACTACCAACTCAGTTTTCTCCGTAGAGAATTCGATACCTAGCTCTAGAGCCCAAGTAGACAAATTGTCTAAGGTATCCTGTAAGGGTCCTTGCAGATCGACCCCATTGGATCCCGTGACAGACACTACGCCGTCATCTGCAAGTTGTCTCAACGTACAGTTGTCACCTAGACAACCGTCAATGTCTTTGACATAAAAATTATATAAAAGGGGGCTTAAACATGATCCCTGGGGGAGACCCATGTAGCTAAATCGTGAAGCTGTAGAGGTTCCATGAGAGAAGCTCATATGTTTCTCTGACAGCAAATTGTACAAAAAATTGTTCATTAATGGTGAAAAGCCACAAGCGTGGAGTTTATCTGAAAGAATATCATCAGATACTGAATCAAAAGCCCCCTTTACGTCCAAGAATACAGAAGCCATTTGCTCATTTTAGCAAAAGCTAACTGAATATCTGTGGAATGCAACGCGAGACAGTCGTTCGTTTCCTTACCCCTACGGAAACCATATTGAGTATCTGAAAGCAGGTTGTTCGTCTCAACCCATTTGTCCAGACGGAAGAGGATCATTTTCTCCAACAATTTACGAATACAGGATAACATCGCGATGGGTCGATAGGAGTTGTGGTCGGACGCGGGCTTACCAGGTTTTTGAATGGCAATAACTCTCACCCGTCTCCAATCATCCGGTACAATGTTGAGTTCCAGAAACTGATTAAACAAGTTCAACATGCGCCTCTTCGCGACGTCTGGGAGGTTCTTGAGCAAGTTGAACTTGATCCTATCAGCCCCTGGAGACGTATTGCCACACGAAAGGAGTGCGAGAGAGAACTCTACCATTGAGAAGGGTTGGCTAATCTCATCTATCGAATTCGTGTTTTCGCGAGGAATCATCCGTGACGGCACAGAATCTGGACAAACTTTTCGCGCGAATTTGAGGATCCATTGGTCCGAGTACTCTTCGCTCTCGTTGTTCGTAGTTCGGTTACGCAACCTTCGCGCCGTGTTCCAAAGAGTACTCATCGACGTTTCGCGCGATAGCCCGTTCACGAATGTTCGCCAGTAACCGCGTTTCTTGGCCTTGATGAGGCTCTTAAGTTCGCGTTCGAGAGCCGTGTATACTTCGAAGTGCTCAGGTGTTCCACGTCTACGAAAAACTTTAAACGCGTCGGACTTTTTACGGTAAACCTCGGTGCATTGCTGATCCCACCATGGAGAAGGAGGTTTCCTGCGAGATGACGTCCCTGGAACTGGTCGAGTTTGAGCTTGAAGCGCGCTGTCTAAGATCAGGTTGGAGAGGAAGTTATACTCTTCCAGCGGTGAAAGCCTTTCTACCGTCGTTACGGCTTCATCTACTGCTGTCCTAAACTTTGTCCAATCGATGTGACGGGTAAGATCATACGTGACGTTGACAGATTTCGACGAATTGAACCCGGTGGCAACCGAAATTTTTATGGGCAAATGATCACTACCGTGGGGATCTTGAATCACATTCCATGTGCAATCCAACGATAATGAATTCGGAACAAAGTGTGAGGTCTAATCTACTGCCAACTGAGGATGTACCAGCCAAACGTGTTACTTCTCCATTGTTAAGAACTGTCATATTGAAGTTGTCACAGAGGTCATATATCAAGGAAGACCGGTTGTCATCGTACAGTTCTCCCAGCCTGTACCGTGAGAGTTAAAATCTCCCATGACCAACCGCGGAGCAGGAAGAACCGAACAAATATCTGAGAGTTGTTTTCGGTTAATGGAGGCTCTTGGAGGAATATAAACGGAAGCAATGCAAAGGCTTTTATTTTTAATAACAGCCTGACATGCGACAACTTCAATACCTGGAATTGGAGGAAAATTCACTCTATAGAAGGAGTAGCACTTTTTGATCCCCAAAAGTACTCCTCCTCCACGTGAATCCTCACGATCAAGACGAATAATATTGAAATCATGAATCGGAAGATTGATTTCGGAAGAGAGCCATGTTTCACAAAGAGCGAATGCATCACAACCGGTATTGTGAGCTAAAAATTTGAATGATTCCAATTTAGGAATCAAACTTCGACAATTCCACTGTAGAACAGTGATCAAATCCCTGACCTCATTTGGAAAATTATCCATCGAAGGAAATGATAGCTGCAAGGATGGGCCACTTTAATGTTAATTTCTGCAAAAAGTTTTCACAGTGGGAAGCATTGCCAAAACAATGCTTTTGAGAGGGTCAGAAATTTCGAGGTACTTAAAGATACCTTCGGCAATGTCATCAAATGAGAACAGCCCACTAGAGGAGGGGCTTTTGTTCTTAAAATTGGGGCTTCAGGGGTTTTGGATGTCCCCGGGAGAGATGGAAAGTCCTGGGTGTAGTTAGTACTACGAAAACCAGGTGGATTAGGATTTTCCTTTTTTCCACCTTTCCTTGAATTGGGCAAGCTGGTCTCGGGCTTCTTTTCAGCAACTTTCCGTGGGCGGACGCGTCTTCGCTTCCTTGAAGCACCTTCCGGAAAGGTGAACGATGTTCCCTCTTCAGCCGAATCAAAGTCAGACTCGTCATCTGACAGAGGAGCAAAGGGATTTGTATTGGCATCGGGTGATGGTGAGGCTTTTTTCACCATTTCAGCAAAAGATTGCCTGGAACGCTGTTTCAGCGAGCGTTCTAATTTTTCCCCGCGTTGTTTGTACGCCGGGCACGATGAGAGAGCATGAGGAGGAGTTCCCTTACAAAAAGCGCATTTAGGTGTGCTGTCTGCGCACGCGCCATCCTCATGCTTCTCCCCGCAGTTGGAGCAGCGCGCTTTATTGCCGCAATGGGAGGTCGTATGTCCCATCTGCTTGCACTTTTCGCAGATCATTACCCGAGGTACAAACAACCGCACAGGTAGTCGAAGTTTTCCCAACTCGACGTATTGAGGGAGGGCTGAACCGGAAAAAGTCACACGAAACGAGTCTGAGGGGGTAAATTTCTTTTCACCCTTAGTGATCGATACGGTGCCTAGTTTTCGCACATCGAGTATCTTGACTGAAGGAAGCAGAGGGTTCTTGAATCGACCAACCCCCTGCTTCAACAGGATCTCAGGGGTCAAACTCGCTTCGGAGACCACACCTTCTATCTCAATACCTCGAGCTGGGATGTACACTAAATATTCCAGTGTAAAAAATTGAGAGACAGCAATTTCGTTAGCTTGTTTAAGGTTGGACACAACGACTTTTAGTTTATTGTGTCTCACCTTAATTATCTCGGTCACGGCCGAGAATCGCTTCGTCAGATCGTTTGAAATCTGATAAATGTTGAGAGGTTTCGTTTTGGGCCGAAAATAGACAACCCAAGGACCAGCTGAACTATCTGGATAAGAGCGCGATCGGGTAACTTTAAGAGCTACCCCATCATTTTGCGCCATAGATGATTCATCTTCCGATAAATCATCCATGGCTCGCTTGTGGGAGCTTATGGCGCTCAACCACTAACGTAATTAACTACAATCAATCACAGATACACAAATTAAACCTAAGCACACACACTCACACACTCTCAGTCACTCTTCACACTCACACACAATACGATTATAATGAATTCAAAAGAGCGAGAAATAAAAAATTATCTTATATACTACTAAAAAAACTTATCTTATATGTATCACTGATCTACTGCAGACGAGCGACGAATGTGCTGCTGCTGCTGCCGAGCGACGATGAGTGGCCGCGTGTACCGGCTAGGCGTGTAGCTGAACGATGGTGATAATGATACTGGTGATACTGGTCGGTGGTGGTTAGCAGATGATCGACTGCACGCTTCACACGATGGCCTGCTGGTGTGCGTGCCGTATAGATGTAGGAACAATATGGCTTTTCGATCGTGGCAATATTGCTAATTGCAATAAATGGCGTTGTTGCACTGTTTAACACTCAACGTTTTCTACTTCCGAAAACCAAGACTTTATTTCACTCGCGATTCAGAAAAAAATAGAGCTGAGGGCTTGAAACAACTTGTGAAAAGCTTCCAAAGCAACGGAGAGCTGACCGAACGAACTGTTCTGTTCGCTTGTTCACTGGGCAATGATTAATTAACTGAACTTGAAAAAGAAAAAAAAATGAATTTGAAGTTTTTATTAATAAAATTTTGATTGACTCACACACATCACTGTTTGACCAAATTTTGATCGGAACACCTAGTTGATCCTCATTTTCTTCAAGATTCTAAATGATCCAATTAGAGACCGAATAATGGGGAACATATTTGTTAGTGCCATTTTTTGCGGATACACCCTTTATTTAGTTGCAGCACTGACTGGATTGACGAAAGAATTGTAAAAATGTGTTTGATACCCATCTCTGTTATGGCCAATCTTTAGCTAAATTTCCCAAGCAAAATCCTTCAAATCTAACATCACTAATGAAAACACGGAAGACCCTTCGCTGAGCTAGCCATTATTTATCGTTAGACTTGTTACATTTTACTGCTCAATGCCATAAAACGACGATAACGAGAACACGGAATCAGAACTCCGTGATGATTGAATATGAACAAAATGAGATCCAAACAGTTCATCACCATTTTAATCAAACTCCAACAAGCTATTAAACACCAGGCGCACATAACGGTTTTCTTAATTTAATTTAATAACAATCATATCATTTAATTGATTTCAACATTTTTATTCCCATTCTTCTGGACTGTAGTTTTATAGGGGTTCATCACAACGACGACGGAAAAAAAACTCTCCTCCGGGTATTCCTAGGTTGGCTTCATACAGCCCTCGTTATGCGCCGCGCCGATGCTGATATGAACTTAATTGGACAACGACGTCTATAAAACAGGAATAAAGCATTCATCACCTGTCTCTCAGCAGGGCTACTACCGACGTCGTTGCCATCGTAAACCTATTCTCAATGTGTTTATATGGAAGATGACCTGTTTGAGATTTCCAGTGCTTTATTTTCGTTTCGTTACGGTGGGTTTTTTTCGAGTTAAGTAGATGGCGTCGTTTCAATGTAGAAATACTCCAAAATACATGGGAAAGCTGCTACTGTTACAGTTTTGCTATGTACATCTGATTGCTATTTTCAGTTCTGCAGTGATGACAATGGGAATCATTAAATATGTTTCCAAATATGATTAAAAGGAACCATTATCGAAGGGGAATAATGCCCCACGAATTGCCCCCACACGGATTCTAATAAATAAATTAGGATATGCTATGGCTCTGCCCGTATCGCGCGTGGATCGACATGTTCTGCCTCCAACTGGGTCCCACCAGTGGCTTCTGCCGTTCGACAGAAATATCATACGGCACCCAATTGTGGTGATTCCACGATTTGCAGCGACGACAACGATGGCTGTTGTAACAAGAAAACTGAAAGTAATTCAATTGTTTCCAATAATTTGAAACAAAAAAGCTATTAACGATATGGACCTCTGCAGAAAGAGGCGCATTGTAACAACAATAATCCGATCTTCTCGCGCCACATCTGGGCCCGTGGTATGTTTGCGATCAACTTGTATTTATGCGGTTTGCCCAGCGTTGTTGATTTTGCAGGGACATCCCATGGCGCGTGGAATGGGGAAGATTTGTGCGCTTCTCAATGTTGGAATACTCCAGGATGACCTCCTTAGCGCAGTTTGTATTGTGGGATACTGATCAGGGCACTGCCCACACCTAGTGACAAAAATACTACTGCGGGGGAATGTGCCTGCCTCCAAGTCCTGTTGGCCACCAGGGATGAAGACCGCAGAACGAAGAGCTATGGCAAATTTAGGCAGTTTGACGACGATCGGAACCAATTTTCAGTCAGTCTGTGAGAGTACTTACCGAGTAGATGGTTCTTCCCGTGGTTACTTCAACCCTGCACTAACCAATTGATCCTCACTCAGCGCGAGGGAACTCCAAGAGAGCAACACTACATTTGTGTTTGACCATTGCCATTTCCATGAGGATTCGATTGGGTCAACCAACGAAGGATGAATTTCACGCCAACTCATCCAAAGGTTGGCAGCACCCTCTCAGAATCCAATGAAACTTTGTGGGTGTGTAGACTTTGTCTTTTCTAGTGACTTTGCATACTTTGTGTTTTTAAAATTTATGTATCATTTCAAAAGGGCTTAAGTGTTTTGTTCGATTTTTTTTTAAATCAACATAACTCAAAAAAGCCAAGACTTGCAAAAAAGTGATGTATGGATGGCTTTTCGAAAATCGTTTGAAATTTTATCAAATGAAATTGTTAAAATTATAAAGTCGATTCTTACACGCTAAAACAATATTTTCAAATTTAAAGTCAAGTTGCAAAAAATTGCTATTCTTGAATTGGACGAATTTTTTTCTTAATAAAGGAAATATAATTGTCTAAAGTTAACTAACAACAACTTTTCATGTCTTATTTTGTATTGCGCCAACTCGTCTTATAATTTGGTCCTAGCGACCTCAATTTAATCATAATGATAATTTGAATTTTTTAAGGTCTTCGAATGTTTTAAAAATCAAGACTTCTATTGGAAAACGGCTTATTTTTAAATTATAAACTCTTTTTAACTTTAGTGATAATACAATTATATCAAGTGGTTGATCCTGCTTATCACCCAAAACTTTAAACACCTTTTAATGATTAACTCTGACAATTTTCATTAATTCCTACCTTAAATAACCGTTTTGTTACCTGTGGTACAGTACATTTTTTCACTTGAGTGATCTTTGGTATAGCATTATTCCTACCCACATAAACTACTATTCAACCTTCTTTAGGTGTCGGGGTGAATATGACCCGGAATGGACTTTAAAAATGCTATAACTTTTTTAAATAAGCATCTAGCCGTTTCAATTTTCTTGACTCTTACTATATCATAGGAAGTCACGTTTCTGCATTGAACCCAGATTTTTATGACATTTCTGAAGGGCTGTAAAAACAGTTACGAATAAGGTGTTTCGGGTCATATTGACCCGGATTTCAAATTCACATTGCGGAAAATTTGTATGACCAAATTTGAAGTCAAAATGCATAGTGAGCTCCCAATACTCAGTTTCTGGTGAGTACTGCCCTTTTTAATCCGGTTGGCCACAAGGAATCTGTGCCGGAAGAGGGCATGTTTTGCCACGATGCGTGAGGGGGCGATAGATACAAATTTTCATCGGAACATGATTTTCCGACGGCTTATACTTCATGATTATTCATGAATAGTCTACTTCTAGCCTTGAAATGGGCCAATGACCATATTGAACATTCCGGAACAATCCGGATGCCCCGGGGAAACCCTTCAGGAGGAGACAAATGCGGATTTTCGCCGAAACATGCCTTTCGACGGCTCAAACTTCATGATTTTTTATAAGTAGTCTAAACCTAGTCTAAAAATGGCCCAATGACTATATTGGCCTTACCAGGACATTCCGGATGCACAAATTCAGATTTTCGTCGAAACATGCCTTTCGACGGCTCAAACTTCATGAGTTTTGTTGAATACTCCACTTTTAGCCTAGTAAAGACCCAAACAACCCGTATGCCCCGGAAGAAATTTTCAGGCGGAGACAAAAACGGATTTTCGTCGAAACATGAGAAGTCTTTTGATAGTGTTGAAATAGACCAATATAGACAAAATAGACTGTATTGGCCCTTCCGGAACAATCCGGATGCCCCAAATAACCGTTTAGGAGGGGATAAAAACGGATTTCTGTCGAAACATGCCTTTCGACGGCTCCAACTTCATGATTTTTCATAAATAGTCTACTTCCAGCCTTGAAATGAATAAATTACCATATTGGCTATCCCGGAGCAATCCGGATGCCTTGAAGAAACCCTTCAGGAAGGGACAAATACTAAGTTTTTCCAAAATTATGCTTCATGGTTTTTTATTAGTAGTCTACTTCTAGCCTTGAAAGCACCAATGACCATATTGGCCGTTCATGGGCAAGCATTTGTACCGAATGATATTTATATTATCATTGCATGGCTTCAATCAGGGATTACTCATACATGGTTCAATCAAACATGACCGAAGAGATCGATCATACTTGAACACAAAGAGTCTGATTTGACTGTAATTATTCTTATCAGTAGGAAAAGCGATATCTGGGGTGCCACTAAGGTTGATTTTCGATAAATTTCATACTTGAAATTATTGTTCTCGAATCCAAACGAAAAAGACGTCACAATCTTCAAATGTGTTCATGAGTAGTGACGTAGCGTGACTGGGTGACAACCGGGGTGGATGCTCTGGGTGTTATCCCTAATCAATCAAGATTTAAATAAAAATTTGCCAGAAAATTGTTGAGCGGGTATAGTGCAAAACACACTAGTATGTAAAAAATGCCAATTTTCACTACATTTATTGGCAATTTTCCCTATGGGTACAGAATGAAGTTGCAGCCAAGTCTTTACGTTTTCACAGCATATTTACATTTTTGCGTTAACTACACAAACATAGCCACCATAAAATTGGCAATTTCAGCCTCAATTTACACTACATTTTTATCCCACGATATTTTTGACAAACTTACTTTTCTTCCTCCCATATTCCATTTACCAAATAACGTTTCAATTATGGTTCATTAACTGAAGATCGAAGAGGTCAAAACAAAAGATGATCTCTTCTAATGTTTAGGGTCATATGATCGATTTAACAAATCGAAAATCGACATCATAAGGATAGACCAATTCAAGAACGCCCAATCCTCCTAGTTTATATGTAAACAAAAGCAACTGAAGCGGCATTTATCTTCATTGGCTTCTGATCAAGTGACATAAAGTTTTATTCTGTCCCCATCGATTTCCATTACTTGGGCAAGGTATCAAGTGAGTAAAAGGATTTAACTGGTAAGTAACATATTTTACACTTTGCCCACAAAAATTTAAAAACATACAACGAAATCTCAGATATAACGGATTATTTTGTTTGTCTAACGACAGTTCCAAAGGAACAAAAACATTGAACAGAACAATGTTGTAACCTCAAAGCTTAAGCTTCAACTTTTAAAACCGTTCATGTTTCGATGAACTTTAAGAGGTATGCTTGAAAATGGGCTTATTGTCTCTACTGTCGCCAGCATAACAGCCAGACCTTTTCAATTCGCAACCTGCATGGAGGTTTTGTTTAGTGAAATTAGAAAATCTAAATGGGGCCTAATTCACGCTTATCCAACAATGTTTTTGGTGTAAATTCAATGTAGAATGAAATGTTCAACATTGTCTACCATGAATTACCGTTTATTTTGTCGAAACTCAGGATACATAACCTCCAAACAGGTTGCCAATAGGGATTTGTTCTAAAAATAACACCGGTTGGAGCTTATCACCCTTAGGCATTACATCCAGTTGGGGCATGACTTCAGGAGCTGGCGTTGTTTACAAAAAAGATCGGAAACCATAAACCATAAGTGAATCAACCATGCTTGAGCTCATTTTTCATAAAAATTGGCGCAGCGGATGTCATTGCGCACAAAAAAGTCCAAGGAGCGAGGAAGAAGACCATGGTTATGGCCATTGGTAAAACTTATTTGCCTTGGTTATTCTAGCAATTGCTGTTTCTTCTGGCCTGAATTTGTTTCTTCAATGATAACATAAACATATAAATATTAGTATAGTTAATCATTATTTAATCGAAGATGAACAAAATGGAGATGTAACAGCTATAACAGAAATAACTGCAGCGGGGAGACGAGCTCATATCTCAACCAACATTAGAATAGGACCTCTCAAGATTTGTAAACAAACGTTTCTGAGCTTTTCTCCTTGTCTGCAATACACCACACAAACCAATCCCATCATCAAGTAGGGGTCGCTTACATTATGAAGCTGTAGGGTTGCGTGTGTAGCTTACGACTTAAAGGTGTTTGTTTACAAATTTTGAGAGGCCCTACTCTATTGTTGGTCAAGAAATAAATTCCTCTCCCCACTATAGCAATTTGTATTATAGCTATAACATGTTCCTCATGTTCATATAAGGCCAAATTATGCTTAAAGTGTTACCACTGGATTAATTAAGCTGATATTTATGTGTTCTAAATTATGAATATAGATAGCGCTAAAATGGACCATTACACTGATAGGCAAAATAAAGTGCCCACCTCATCGTTTTTTTTCAATTTCTCTCATTTACTTGGTTCAAATTAAAGAAACACACTGTATTTTTTTTAATATCTTATTTTTTATATTCTTTTTAAGTTTCACTTATGGAAAACTGAAAAAAAGAGTTTTATTTAAAGAAAAAAAATCAATTTTTGTTGAAAAAAAAACAGTGACAAAATAAAGTGCCCACTTCATTTAGGCTACAGAAAACATAAATTAAAGTAAAATAAAAGCATTTCAATAATTGATGTGTCCTCCTTTGGCCTTCAGGACCTCCTGCAGGCGCTTCGACATGCTCTCGACCAGGTTCTTTAGGTGCTGTGGATCTAGCTCTTCCCAGGCGCGCTCCAGGGCTTCAAAATAGTTATTTTTATTGGTAACACCAGTTTTGTCAACCCTGGCATCGAGAATCGCCCACAAATTCTCGATGGGATTGAGGTCCGGGCTTTGTGGAGGCCATTCCAGCGGTTTGATCCAACAAGACCGGAAGAAAGACTTGGTCTTCTTGGCAGTATGCTTCTGGTCGTTGTCCTGCTGGAATACGAACTTCTCTTCAAGGCCCGTCTGGATCAGCGAAACCTCCAGATTTTCTCGCAGGATGTTGATGTAAGAATCTGCCGTCATTATCCCGTCGATTTTCACCAATGCTTCCCACTCCATCCCACGAAAAACACCCCCAGACCATCACATTTCCTCCTCCATGCTTCATCGTGCCTTGGATGTGGTGCGCCTGAAGCTCCTCTCCCGATCTGCACCAAACACGAACCCGCCGCTTTCGGTTAAACAGCTCGAATTTTGATTCGTCCGTCCAGAGAACCGTTTTCCAGAACTCTAGGGGCTTATCAGCATGCTCCTTAGCAAACTTAAGCCGTTTGGATTTGTTTGCCTTGCTGATAAATGGGCGCTTCCGGGCAAGTTTGCTATTCAACCCCTGTGCTACGAGACTGCGACGAACCGTTCGACCGGAAACTGATAACTGAAGGGTTTCCTGGATCTCGCGGACAGTTACCTTCGGGTTCTTCTTGACTTCGCGCATGATCTTGGTGTCCGTTCTCGCATCCGTTTTCCGCTTCCTGCCTCTGCCAGGGCGATCCACCACTGATCCAAACGTTTTAAGCTTCAGAAGAATTTTGCCAACCGCTGCCTTACTGATACTGTACTTTTTAACCCGGTGCGATTTGAATCGCTCCTAAAGAATAAATAAGAATATCCGAACCAGCAGTTATGACTTACTTTTATTTAAACGTACAC
Source organism: Aedes japonicus (assembly GCA_034211315.2). Taxonomy (NCBI): domain Eukaryota; kingdom Metazoa; phylum Arthropoda; class Insecta; order Diptera; family Culicidae; genus Aedes; species Aedes japonicus. The sequence continues at coordinate 3,308 of JASCZW010007074.1, read as the reverse complement.
ATTTGGCTCTGTTTCACTGATGTAAATGAAAATTGAATGTTTTTGACTCTTTTCAAATGTCTGTCTAGATGATTATTGTTGGTTTCTGCAACGATGTTCAAAACATTCAATTCTTTAAGAATGCTAAATTTTATTGGATTCTATAGGGGTGTTGAAGACCATCACTAGACTGGTTCGGGTGATACACGTTAAAAATAGGACAAGGTCAAATTATTATCAGAAAAACTTTTTTCCTTAAAAATGCCCCTCTGGCAATGTATGGCGGTCTATTAAACAATTATATTCTAAGATAGTATTTTTTTTTGCAAATTGACTTTTATTTGATTTATTTAGGTATATATATTTTATGGAATGATTTGTCTTGGATGACTGCAATAATCATCTCTGTTTTACAGCTTTTGCAGGACATAAGAGACGTATGCATAACTAAGTTTTTATTTCCAGAAAATCAGTGGATGTTATAAATATGTTATGTACTCATACATTATATTCAATGACTATTATTGTGAATAAAAGAACTAATCATACTAAATCTCTAGGATCAATTATACAAAAGATGAGACGCTGTAGTCTGTCGATGAGAGGGTGGCCAGATTTTTTTACAGATTTTATACTATTAGCGTTAATTTAATTATTTTATATCATGAGAGGATAGTATGATGTTGCAGGTAAAGCCATTTCATTAATAAGCACCTTGATACCAATGTGAATCAATACAAAGAAGCGGAGTGGTATATTGGAATGTAAGTCATTATTTTCTTTATATGCAAAATTATTACAGATTATCAAAAGATGTTGTGGGCTTTGTAAAGTAGTATCGAATTATTTTCTTTTTTGTTTTCTGCATTTCTGCATTGCTTAAATTTTTGGGTTCATGCTGGATACGTGGGGGAGTTTTTATTATAATTCTATACTATATGGTCCCATCACTATGAATTACTATAAACCATTTTATTAGACATTGTATAATAACATTTTTATAAATATCACTACCATTGTTTCCATTACTCAAGTTTTCAGGATTTATAGGTTATATACACTTGAATTGATGTTTTCATTTCATAGATTCTATATACTATTATTATGTCTTAAATGTCTAGTTAACCTTTAAACTCGTGCTTATCCCTCTGATGAATACAATAAACTGTAACTGGAGCTGCTGTTGACATGTGCATTTATAACTCAAGTGTATTTTTTCATTTTCCTCTATGCAGATGGACACTTAACAAAATCGGTGCTGATCTGACCCATGAGACCTCAACTGAATTGCCACCAGACATTCGTACTCATTAGGTCTTTGTTGTTTTGTTGTTGTTTTATTACATCTCTTCACAGGCTTAATAAATAAAGCCACAAATCTTGACAATCTTTACAGCTAGCATTTTGATATCAACCACTAAAAAGAATAAGTGGGATGGTATTTTGTTTATAGATTTTGAGAGGTAGCGCATAATAACAGAAAACCGGCAGAAAGGATCTACAGCGTTCAATCTGAAATCATCATTTAAGAATTGTCGATATTCAAGAAGTACAATATCGACGACATTATTCAGTTCAATCTACCCATTTTAACGCATCAAATTACACACAATTGATTTATATTACTTCTTATATTTTTCTATACATGATATATATATTGCATGAACCTATTATATTTCATTGATTTAAAACATTCAACTACTGGGAGGGAGGGTGCATCAGGGCATCATTGAAGTTGCAATTGGACAATGGAGTGGATGGCCAACCGGAGTCAAGGAGAAGATGTGTCTATCATTTATGATTGGTACATTCCACTTCAACAGTTGTAATGAATTTGACGCGCCTTTCTCAAACAAACCATCTAGTGGAAAGCTTGACAGAATTGCGTATTTTGTTATTCGTTTTATTGAATCATACTGCTGGAAGGAGATTCTCTTATTCCCGCAGGTTTCACGTAAGTGTCTCTGGTTACAGGCCTGCCCAACCTTTTTGGCCCTTCATACAGCAGTTTGTTGAAATTAGAATGGTAACAAAGCATGATCTTTCTGTCATGTGGAACCGCATGCAGGGCAAGGCCCACGCTAGATGGTGGCTTCTTACATACATACATACTTTTTATTTGATTTATTTTTTATGTAAGAATCGATTTCACAATTTTCGCAAATTCATTAAAGCCTATTTTCTAAAAATCACTTAAACATCACTTTATTAACTAGAAATTAGAAGAAAAATTAGCATCCTCCATTTAATTCCAACTACCTTTGCTTATCTTCGACAGATACGCGTATTTCGTCTACAATGTGCAGAACTTCTTCAGCGTCTCGTACTAATAACTCGACTTTTTGTTAGTCCTGTCTTCTGCGTTATGCTGATTTAAAATAAAAATCGATCAAAAAACTTAAGCCATTTTCAAATGGTAGTATAGATAAATTTGGAATAAAAAACAAAGTATGCAAAGTCGCCGGAAGAGACATATATAGTCTATACACCCACAAAGTTTCATTTGATTCTGAGAGGGTGCTGCCAACCACGAAGACGAGTTGGCATGAAATTCGTCGAAGGCGAAGACTAGGGGAGAAGAAAGCAAAAAGGTCATAACTTTTTTTTTGCATTCTTCCTTTCTTAGTAACAATCGGAAACGGGGGGCAAAAAATCCTCCATAACTCTACCTCACAACATATCTGCCAGCGCATTATTGGCGCAGGTGATCATTTTATTGTTCCCATTTATTTCGTTCGAGTCCCTATGGCGCGCTTGTTTTGTTAATGTAACTACACTTTTTGCGCGGCTCAGCCATGCATATTACAAGTAGGTAGATTCTGTTGGACCACGACGAGACCCCTGGAGCATTTCTGCGCAGTGCACATTGAGGGTCTGCTTTAAAATGTGTGTATGAAATGAATGTACGTTGGCTTATCGGGTGTTTCCGGTACAGTTGGATCGAGGGGATTCTCATTATTTTTGCATTGTTCATCTCAATTCCATACCCGAGCGACTGGACCATTTAGTTTTGCATTATGAGCAATGATACTTACCATAAATCGCAATGAACTTTCCCGATACTTCAAATTTCTTCCGAGATAAGCTTGTTCAACTCTCGGCAAAAAACCTGTCCTCCGCAGTCGCCAGACACCCTGGTCGAAGAACTGGAAAATTTATTACGCCAAACGAGATTCACGATAGCACGTCCTGAAATGCACTCGGTTGCCCAAAATCCGCATAAAAATCTCTCTCGACGACATCTTAATTTACACCGCGTGCAGAGAATTCCATCAGGATAATCCTTCACGGCTCCTGAAGAACCGGTGCGAAGAACCGCCATCGTCAGA